>JAQBSW010002786.1:0-95754 GCA_029291075.1 Eudiplozoon nipponicum
CTTTGTCGGATGTAGCAAATCGTAAATTCTTGTATGCTTTGTTTTTTCTGTGTAATGTTTTGGCTGCATTTTAATTTCAGTCGGTATTGTTCTGATACGCTGACTATCTCTGCTTTCAGTCTTTGACCATTTAATGCTTTTTGGTCGATGCCATTTGGTAAATCTTTGTAGAAGCTTTTAGTTCCAGCCCGGATGTCAATAATGTCGCGTTCGCTAAGATTTCTCTTAATGATGCCATATTTTGCTCTAAAAGAAAGTAATTTTGTATGTTTTTAATTTTTTTAAATCGGCAAGATGGTCCACATAAAATATAAACACACAAATATTAGTGTCTAGTTAATTAATTAATGTCTTGGAATAAATATCTTTTGTATTTACGTGAGTTAATGATATCCCGATTTTGTTAATTAGAAGTATCATTGAAGTGATATCCATTTTTTGTGGTCAAAGTTGTCACTTGTGAAATGGAATGTTTTAGATCACTATTAATATATGCATATATTATAATAAACAGCATAACATCAGCCTAAAAACCAGATGATTCACTGCCCCTAATTATTTATTCTTGGCTTTCGTACACTAGGACGCTCATTCCGTTTGGTAGAAACATGGAAACCAACAAACTCGGAATAAGCAATTGTGTATTAGGTATTACGCACCTACTAATAAATTAGTTCAAATATGACCAGAAGGATAAACCAAAGACAACATGAACGGAAAATATTATTTCGTGCTTACTTGCGACTCATCTGTTGGAGCCGGTATTAAGCTATTTACCCAATATATTTTCTCACGTTCCTTAGCAAAATGCATAGTGGGTAAAGGGCGTAATACCGGCTCATACTGATGAGTCGCTAGTAAACACGAAACGAATGTGCACGAGATTATATTTTCCGTTCAGGCTATTTTTGGTTTATCCTTCTGGTCACATTTGAAATGATATGTTTATAGATGCGCAACACAATACATAATTGAATATATATTAATTCTCCGCCACAATCAGTATATAACTGTTATATATTTTATTGAATGATGTAATGATTACTGCGTATTGTGATAACTGATATCGGTCAAAACCAGAGTGTATGGATTTTCTGGAGTAACAGGTGTTCAGAAATAATTGTAGATTTCGATATATTGGTGATCTTTAGCATATATTGAAATACATTGTGTTCGTACCATGTACCTTTTCGTGCCATAATGTTGGTATCGAGAACTCACACAATAACCATAGTGTTGGTACCCTTTATTGCTACGGCATATATTATATCTATTGAGTTGGCTTAGAAGTCGCATTTTCGATGACTTTCTACGAAGTAAGCTACACTATTGCAAGTTTGTACATTCGTATTGGAGATTGTACCGTCCTATTTTAACACATACATAAGTAAAGGACGTAATACCGGCTCCTACTGATGAGTCGCCAGTACGCACGAAACGAATGTGCACGAGATAATATTTTCTGTTCATGCTTTCTTTGGTGTAGCCTTCTTGTCATATTTGAGCTAATTTGTTACTAGGTGTGCAACACCTTATACAAAATATTTATATTTATTCACAGCCACAAACAATATGAAACTCTGAATATATTTGCAAAATGTGTGCAAAATATTTCATTCTACATAAAGTGAAATTCTTCCAGCACGAATTTGTATTCTTTAATTGAAAGTTTCACTCAATCAGGCATAATATGAAATCAATATATGACCCTCTATAGGATGATTTTTTTATTAACATCTATCGAACGTCTGTAACTTTCGCCTGCTCTTATGTCGATGGATTGAGTTTCAAATAAGCTCATGCTCTTTTAAATATTCCATGTAGAAATGGTTTTCCTTACGCGGCAAGAAGTTATTCTTCAGCCATCCAAATTCAAGAGTGATCTAACCAAATACGGCTTTGTCTTTGCTATCCAGTCTTTCGGCGAGTGTTTTCCTTGTTTAGGGAGTTATAAATTCTCGTTTGGCTTGCGCTATATTTCGCTTTGGAAACCTGGTTCTTGTAGTCATAAATATGTAAAAGCCAACTATTAACGAGTCTGATAATGTAAAGAAGGATTTTTTTGACAAGTCATCATATTTGGCCTTTGACCTAAAGCGGTTTTCCGACATTTTATTCATTGTCGTTGATTTCAACTGTGCGGGAAACAGAACTGTGGGAAGATTGTTCCTGGCCTTACATAGCGGCATTAGGCTTACTAATCCCGCTCTTATTATTAACGTGGTTGTGTTGAACACAGTTTCCCAGAATCAAAAGTGACAGCTTGACACAAGAGAGCGATGTAACCCATGCAGATGGAGGTAAATACATTTATTCATACTCAGATTTAAAATATTATGGTTAGCAGACTTTTTTGTTTTCTTCTAGGACGCGAGTGCGTACCACATTTATTCTAAACGTTTAATCAATAGGTCTGACCGCAGTATTCTGGTTTTCAGAATAAAATTTCAAGTTCATTCGTGTGAGCGCCCGCATTGCGTCTGAGAATCTATGCGCTGAAAACTCTTACAATTGTTCAAAATAACTTCCGGGCCTCTTCTCGGCCACCTGTAGCTACAATCGATAGCGTAACAAATAACATCCAGCGCGCTTTTAAGGAAACGATAAGGTAGGCCTCCGCTTCCCTTCCTAAAATCAACCCTGAGAATTTGTTTTCTATTCCTGCCAGCTACAGATCTGTAGTGAAACAGAAGAAATCGTGCCCTAGTTCGTAAGCTTCGAAAATAGCTTACTGCCAGCAACGCGGTGGATAAGGAACAACACCAATATAATATTGCAAATCAATTGGAAATAGCATCGAAGCCTAGCGAGTTATTTCAATTATATGCTAAAATCCAATGCATTATCAGTTGTCGTTCTGCCAAGGAAGTATATGTGCAACTTGTCAGCCACTTCTTTAGAGCTCCTAAGTTCGTCGCTTACTACAAATGCTGTGGTTAGCGATGAAGTGACCTCTTTAAATTTTACATTGAAACTACTAATTTTGATGTAATGGCATATATTTATAGCCTCGTGAGGGACCGCGAAGCTCTAGGAGTAGATTGCCTTCCTTCCGATATTGTAAGATCGATGGAACAGAATTTCTGATGAATCTGCACAAGAATATGTTTCAAATTAGTCGAAGAGTGTCGTTGCGATGTCTATCCACAAAAAGGTGACACTGGCACTCGTAGAAACTACCGTGATATCAGCTTGCTCTGCTACATCAAAGGTGGTCGTGGTCATTATCCTCATAAGGGTTTGCGAAGAGCAAGAGTAGCTAACTAGAACAGCCAAGACAGGTTTTCTATCAGGAATGAAATGCATGAGCCCAATTTACGCACCACGAATCATCGACTCACCTTCTTGCTTTCCTAGACTACTCAGCCATTTTGGATTCTGTCTCGCGTGAAACATTTTGGCGTTCTGTACTTAATAAGGGCGTCCCGACCAAAATTTTTTGACTTGCAGCGGATTATACTGGCTAATCGGCCTGTATTTGCAATATTTAGGCCCCCTGTGCCTTATGATGTTGATGCAATCTTTTTGGCAGACTGCTTACCACTCCTCCGAGTGGAGATCGGTATTAGTAATGGCAGGCTTTTCGATCTTCAATAATACTATTCTGATGGAAGAAAAAAACACGAGTTTCAGAGATCCATTAATTGTTCTCACGATTTGTCCATCCTTTACGATCTGAAACTAAACGCATCGATAACGGCTGTCATCTCTAATTGTGATCCTGAGCCTAAGGCATTTTTAGCCAAAGCTCTACTATCTGTCATCAAAGATTTCGTTTACCTAGAATCTCTGGTGATACAAAATGAATCAGCATCTACCGAGATTTCCAGACATCAGTCAGGTGGCTTTTCCTTTAGGAAAGTTTTGCAAAATACTTCGTAATCGTCCGTCCAGGGTCTTCGAGTCAAACGTACTGCCGGTCCTACTTGATGCTGCTGAGATATGAGAGATGGATCACTATAGTGCCAGCGCATTGATAATTTTTCAACTCACTGGCCATTCAGGTTAAATAAGGTCATTGCTGAGCATCAGAAAGCATTAATCATGAGCAACAATCAGGAGCCGAACAGTTCCATCACTGTCGAAACTTGCTATTGAATTTTATTTTCATTGCTTGAGTCATCGTTTCATAAAGCTTATTTCACATCCTGCTCGCCAGGACACCGAAGAATCTGCTCAATGGCTGGAACCACAGAAAGGTAGCCCAGCCACCTCTTGGTCGGATATTATTATTGACAATATTGGTCACTTGATCACGGTGTATCAAACCCCAATTTACCACGAAACAATTGAATGGGAACAAAATCTGTTGAAGTCTAGAGGAAACGGACTCAACTGGCCTTGATATAACCCATTGAAATCTATCGTGTGAATGGTATAGACCTCCGTTTACGTATGCATGTGTGTCAACGTTTATACGATCATCGTCATCATCATGTCCAGCCACACAAAAGTCAAAAGTGACTAATTTTTCACTGCCATATAACCATAAGGAGTGAAAAAAGTATATAAGTGAATTTAGACAAATTATTAGTGAGATTTAAAAGAGAGAGAGAGAAGGAATACCTTGCTACTATGAGTAAATTTATTATGATAACTCACAGAGATGAGGCAGACTAAACCTCTCCACAACACCATTATGGCCAAGTTAGCGTTCGTGCAAGGCGACATCAGCAATACAGCTTCCTTGCGGATTTCACTGTATCACGTCATAAACAAACCAAGCCTCGCAGCTAACTTTGCCCTAAAAAGAAAGTTAGGAAGATAATTCTACTAGACATCTGCAACAAGATCGCCACTGAGCTCGATTCGATGCCATATCGCTAAGGGTTTCTAACCAAGAACTATGATGCGCACGAGGACCCCATCCTGGCAGACGAGTGGGTCCTATAATACCCAATTTGGATGTAAGTAACTTTAATTGTTTCTGCTATGTCAAAATCTGTCCACCTTGGTTCTTACGCCAATTTGGTGCTGGATGAGAGAACAGAGCTCTACTGGGCAATCGAAATGATGGCATACGCAAAGCGTGACCGAGCTAACTAAGTTGATGGAGCCTTATTTGCTTTTCTAAAGACGAGCACTTATTGTCAGATCCAAAAATACGTCTACGGATGTCAACGTTAGTTATTCGTTGTTGGTACCCAACATGTGCAATACTTCTCAAACAACGATGATCGAATGCCTGTAAGCTTCTCAGATCATCAACTCTAAGAGGCCAAGTTTCACTAGCGTATAGTAAGACTGCGCGTACAGATGCATTGTAAACACGACCTTTAAGGCAAAGTGAAATATTCGCGTTTCTCCATAAATGACGAAGGTTCGAGAAAGCTACTCTAGCTTTCGCGATCCGTATTCTCACCTCGTCGGACATATTGCCTACGTTATTGATAGAGCTCCCAAGATATGTAAACCTGTCGACTATGTCAAGATCTTCATTCTGCAGTCGCAACGTTGGAGTGAGTGGTGGATGATCCTGTAACAGTATCTTACATTTAGAGGGTGCGAATTTCATACCGAAAGACGGAACAACGTCTGTTAATCTATTTAAGGTGGTCTGGGCAGCATGCTGATTGTCGAATAATAGTACGATATCGTCCGCATAGTCAAGATCGACTAGTTTATCTCCCGGGAGAACTTCAACTCCAGCGTCCTGAATGTGTGAGAGAGTGTTGTTCATAATAGCTTCGATTACAAAATTAAACAAAAATGGGGAAAGTGGACAACCTTGACGAACACCACTGCTGGTTGTAAAGTTATGCGTTAATTCGTTGTAGACCTTAACGCGACCAGAAGTATTTGTGTAGAGAGCTCGTATAATATTAACAAATTTTGTGGGCACACCGCTTTTCGACAAGATATGGAATAAAACATTGCGATCCACCGAATCAAATGCACCCTTGAAGTCTAGAAAGACGGCTATTGTGGGACGGTGATATAAATGTCTCTGTTCGAGAACTTGCCTTAACGTAAAAATATTATCTATACAACCTCGTCCTGCGCGGAATCCGGCCTGTTCTTCTCTTGTATGTGATTCACGTGAAGCGCTAAGACGACGTAGGATAATCGAAGCAAATAACCTTGATACGACTGGAGTCAAACATATACGATGGTTATCGCACGAATTACGATTGCCTTTTTTGAAGATGGGAATGATGGTCCACTCATTCCAGTCAAGTGGTACGGATTCCTTGTTCCATATAGTATGAAAAAGTTTTGTTAACGCTCCTGAAATTATATCACCACCATCCTTAAACAATCCTGGAAGCAAATCATCGGAGCCTGTGGTTTTGAGGCGTTTAAGAGATAGGATTGCATCGCGTACTTCTAACTCAGATGGTTCTTTGGGACTAACATTCCATACTGTTGATGCAGGCATGCTTTCGGGAATCGGAACTGACACGGGTGGCCAAGAAAATTGATCTCTAAAGTGTTCAGCCCACCTGTCAAGACGACTTATTTTATCGGTTATTAATTCGTTGTTACTATCATTTATAGTTTCGCTAACTTTTAACTTTCTCGGACCTGTTGCGCGGATAAGTTGGAACAAACAGCGACTATTACCTGACGCGAAAGCTACTTCCATTTCTTCAGCCTTTCTGGTCCAAAAGTTTTCGGGATCGACTTTTAGACTGCGCTTAATTTGGCGTCTTATATTGCGCCGAGTATTATTATGAGTCGAGCCAGATGGAATTTGGCGCCTTATTTCGAGTATCTCCATAGATGTTACAGAGAGACAATGATTAATCCTACGGCGGCCTGCGATGCCACATACAGTAGTACTTGCATTGTGCATAATGGAACTTATCTTGGACCAAAGTATATTCGGATTTTCGCCATTCATAACAGTTAGATTAGCCTTTAGAATATTTTGATAGTTTTGTCGAATTTGCCTACATCAATTTGGGGTTTATTCTTAATTTGTATGTATGTATTTATGTACGGTTTTATGTGTATGTATGTACATGTAGACATGTATGTATGGTGCGTGTATTTTGCTTTCAACTCTATTAGGCTAGTTTCTTATTGTATGCTTCGGCTTTTAAGGTCAAATTTTTTACACACTATGATTGTAGAATTTTTAGCCTTGTTTGCTTCACTTTTGTGAACTGAAGTTGTAATTTCCAATATCTATTTTTTCATATGAATATTCAAATAGTCGTTAAATTGTATTCAGCCATGCAGTCATTGGCTTTCTTATTTGCTAAGATGCGGTTGACTCATCTATCAATGTATGTATTGTATCGTTATTAAATCAGTATGTATACTTTTATTTTTGATTATATAATCACATTTACAATGGAAAAAATACTTTTCATGTATTGTTTTATAGTGACCCAATGTACTTTCTTCCTTGTTTTAGCTGTTTCCTACTTTCCGTGCTGCAAGTTGTTATGTCATTGATGAAATTTCTTAATCCTTTCAGCCTCGATGTTACGATCAGTTTATGTGATTTTTTGTTTCTGAAAAATGATCAGGTGATGATGTCTTTCGGATAAACTTACTCAACAAGCCCTGTGTTCCCAGACGAGCTCCATCTACTCGACTTTCCAGTGCGCCGAAACTCCCAACACCCGCCACTATATCAGAAATTTTTCCTTCTTCACAACCAACATCATCGTCATGTTGCACAGTGGTTACTTCTACCACAAACTCTTTTGACAGTGTGTCGGTTTCGTTGAATAATCAAGCCTTTCCAGCTATCAATGCAGTACATACAGCTAGTGCTGTTACTACTGACACTGATTCTTTATTGAGTACTAAGATTACCGTTTGTAGCATTAGTTCTTCTGATGATAATTTAAAACGTACCGGTGATTTAGTAGCTGGTTTTAACCGGAAAGGAACTGCAGCAAAGATTCCACCCAGTTTGCCAGTTCGCAGAGAGAGTATTGTTGGGAAGCGGGCAGATCGAAACAGTCAAATAATAGAAATTGTTGGTGGGTCTGGTATAATTTGGTCCGTGGACAAAAATACATTCGATAACCCTTCTGTGCCAAGTATCTCTTCTGACACTCAGAATGCTGTAGGTCTTTCTGAGGCTACTTCAATAAATCAGCATGAAGATTGCCCTAATACTAGGTTGCAGAGGACGACTAATACTGGTGTTATGAACGATACCGGAATGAAGGTTCCACTGCCGACTCCACTGGACAGCAATGGTGAGCTTGTTTTTCAATATTGTTTTGGCTAACAATTTTTTTGATATCCAAATCTGATTATTATCAAGAAACATAATTGTGTCATTATAAAGCAACGCACAGTAACTAGGAGTTTGGACAATCATAACATGTCGAAACTGCTTTTGAATTGTGTTAAATCTCTTTGTGAACAGAAGAGTTATCACCCTCACTAATTGATACCATCCGATTTTTTAGAACATTAATTAGATCTTTATCCAGTTTTCGTCAACTCTACATTCTTATTCAAGTGAAAATCTTTTATCTAATTCTAATGTCGCTTTTATGTAAACGATTTCCCTTTCGATAATTCTTTATTTTAATATTGAATGGCATTAATAAAAAGTCATTATCATAGTTTTTTTCGCCATAGTTTTCATTACTCTCTATTACATAATTTATTCAATTCTGTTCTCTTTGAAGTCTGCATAAATTGATTTCATGCTCTAGAATTGTTTTAACGAGATTCACTGCCAATTTAAGGACGCAGATTTACAGCACATAAATAGTTGCTTCATATTATATACGTCTATGTACGCTTTGATTTAGTTTATAATTGATTTTCTTGTGTCATGACTAATGGTCACCCACTTTAAACACAGTAGATCACAAGATTTACTTCCCCGTTATGTTAGGAAGCTACAATATACGAAACAGCATATGATGCTAAAGATACCATGCAATGTTTCTCATGCACAGTCTGTTTTCTTTTGAACTGTCAGTAATAGCCGTTGTCTTCTTATAGAACATACTTAGAAATATGGAAGCATGTCAGTAGATTTAACTTTCACTTAAATTAAAAAGCGCCCTGTGGTGTTTACATTAATAGCATATCATAAAATGTTTGCGCACAATAGCAATTTCCATTTCTATCATAATATGGGCATATGATCCAGCATTTGACCACAAGTACATGTCAAGTTATAGATAATATTGGATGCAGACTGCACTTCTTCGCGGTAGGTAGGGGAAGTTTTCTAGTAATTGCATAAAATAAACCAAGGCCAACACAGTACATAAAATTTTGTTTCTGTTTTATCGCCTCGTTGGTTTTTTACGTATTCATCTTGCACATATTCGCAATAATCTGTATTGGATGCTTTGGTTATTTTGTTTTCAATAAGAAATTTTATAAAATAATTTTGGTTAAAAATTTGCGTAGCATCAGGTTCTTCTTTCACTTCACGGAGCTGTAACTGTTGAGCTGTAAATATTGTGCGTCAGTCTGTTCATGTGAAGACATTTTCTCAACAGGCAATCAGATTACGTAATGACAGTACGTGAAAAAATGTCTAAATTTTCGGCGATACTCTTTGGTATACAAATATTACAAACCGGCATTTATAGATATTAAGGTATCGTCGAGCGACTACATCAAATTGCTTTCAACTAATAGCGTTTCTTTTTAAACAAACTCGAACGATTCTTACCAACTTTAATAAAAAATGAATCATTGAGCAATCTAGTACGTTAGCGCTCTTTTCTTGGTCATTATTGGTCGCAAAGGAATATTTTTACATTTAATACCAGAGGAAATAGTCAATTAAACTCAGACAGTACCCCGATTGCGAATTAGAAACCCTAAATCAAATTCATGCGTACTACGTCGTATTTTTAAACTGCGCCCTTGGTATCTTCGGTCGTAGGCCATTGCTTTACTGAAATAAGGATTATTTTCCGACGTGGTATCACTTATAATGCTCTTGATACCTAGGCTTTAAGATTGCTTTCCGACCAAATTTCTTAAGCTACATAACGCCTGGTATGCTGAATTATCGACCCATTTCCACGAGTTACCGCTCTATGATTGGAGCTGGCATTGGCCAAGGATGATTTATTTTCCATCAGTGCTTTTAGAGCTTACTACCGAAGCTGTTCTGTTAGCGTAAAATGAGGAATAGTCACCCCTAAGCATCGAATTGTCCATCCAATATAAAATAAAGTAAGATGAATGGTCCGCAGTTGTGAGGCCTGCCTTGTTGGCATAGACTCTTCAGGAACATACCGTGATTGAGGCCTAGTTCTTCGTTTAAGCCCAGTTAGCGTTCAAACAATACTAAATTTACGTAAAAAACAGTTTATCAGTTTGGAGAATGCGTGGTAGATATTTTATTATTCATTCACAATCAATAGCAAAAAAATATTCCGATTCTAGACTCCACTTACTCGTAGTTTATGAAAAATTTATTGTGATTAATTATTAAGTAACACAATGGTATGGAAGCATAGTGTAGTGATCAACACCTTTTGAACCACCACAAGCTGCTCCATCCTGTAGCAAACCCGTCCTCATCTATATTGCTGGCCCATTCAGGTCTACTTCAAACGGCTAGAACGACTGCTCCAGTCCCAATGAAAAAGCCAAGACAATAAATAACGGCTTTGATGATAGGATTTAGGGAATGAGAATGTATAAAACATCGCCAGTTTATATAGCCTCAATATACTTATTTACAAAAGAATTTGATAAACCATGTATAAATTCCAATCAAAATTTTAAGAATTTGACATACAAACCAAGAGTTCACATATTAGCGCATGACGAATAGACTGTACAATATTCTCTTTCTCTCTGTACCATTCTAAGTGTCATAATATTCCAGGAATCATTTAAATAAATGTATACGAAATATATGACTACAACCAAAATGAAATAAGGAAAACCTAATTGCTCAGAACAATTCTTATAACACTGTGGTCTAAATAATTCACAAATATCGCTATCTAGTTTCTGAGCGACGGAATCAATAAGCGCATAAATGAGCTTCGTCTAATCGAAAGTCAGACAGGAAAAATAATTAAATGGCGGGCGTTATTAATAAACCAGATAGAGTTTACATATTTCTATCTTGTTTTGCTTTCCAATTTATATATAAAGATATGTTCATTAGTAGATATTTGAGGAGATTATGCAAAAGAAACGTTTCTTGTATCTGATAAAATTTCTTTTTTTTTGCACACAGTATATATATATATATATATATATATATATATATATATATACTGGCGAATTGTTCTTGAGCCGTTACAGGGTTCAACGTAAATAAAGGCTTATTCTTTCACATGGCTAGGCATATATGACTTCAAGTAAAATGTAATGATTGTTTTCTAGATGGGGCGATGACGTCTCATAGCTCTTAAGGCATGTATACATTTCAGTTCAGTCATGTTTTTTCCAATATTAATTAGAATTGAGGAAGCATGTGTGTGAATATAAATTTATTGCATAACAGATATGTTAAAAAACGCTATCTTCTTTTCACCAGAACTCAATTTGACTATAATATCTGGTACTGTATATAGTCATTTTTACGGGCATCAATGGGGATAATGTTGAAATTAATATATTCATTGTGCAACAACAAGCAGGAGGCGTGAAACTTCGTACTGAGACACATAAAAACGCGCGTACACGCACATACAATTCAGAAGTTTGTATTTAAATCATGCGAACTTCTTTTGCTTATTTAGCTGGTGATTAAGAATGATGTATAAAACAGCCTTATCTGTACCTAATTCATTTTCGCTTATTCTTTGAAGAATATTTGAAAATTCACATGATTTGGAGCGTGATTATTTTAAAACGATGTGTTCAACTAATGCGGAAACGTTCTGTCTTATGCCATCTGTGCGTAATCCAATTCTCAAATAATCGGATGGTTGGCCTACATAGCGCACTCAGCAGCTATGCCATTTGTATAAATTAGCGATATTAGACTTTTCGATTACAGGGAGTTTATTTTCTTCATTTATGCTGAAAAGGTGTTTTGTGTAAACAATCATCAGTAGTGTATTATGTATCAGCGAAATTCTTTCAATAGATAAATAATATACCAACATAGTATTTTTTGGTTAGGTGCGACTTCATTTTACTTTTTTCTTTGGTTCTCCTTCATGTTTTCTGCAACAAATTATTCGTGACACCTGTTTTCTAATAAAGTTGTTTTTAGCACCGCCTATTCTTGACATTGAATTACCTCAGAACGGATTGTCATTATTGTGCAAGATAAATTTCTTTTAAAATTTCTATTTTTGGAGATTGGGACAGCGCTGTACTAATGTTTGTCCAGTCCTTGTCTGTTGTAGATATATTTCCCTTTTTGGACAGCCATCTCTCTGTCTCGACAGAAAAACTTCATGGAATGGCAGTGCGATAGACGGAGTATTTTTGCGCTTGCAAGTAAACTGAATGTGGTCGTTCTTGTTGTTAAAACGTCCAAGCATGTCATTTATTTTTGACATTTGTGATTATGAAGGTGTCATTAACATATGGCAGTATTTTTGATAAGTGATTATAGTTTTGATGTTTCCAGATAGAACATGCAGGCATCAACTAATCGACTTTCTAACAGACTACGCATCGCTACTCAATACAAGTGTGTGTAATATTGACAATTAAAAGTGATTTGAACATCTGTATTGCACATATGTCGAGAAATGTTAGACGTATTTTAAGTATGAGTGATTACTACGGATGAAGTACAGTGAAAATAAATGGATCTATCAACAGGCATACTTGTAAATAAATGTTTGACGTCGAATGAATTCTTTTTTTATTCCTGACTCGCATGATTTTTCTTTGTTTGAAATGTGAAAATTGTTTGAAACACAATGGTTTGATATTTTACTTTGTACTTCATTGCGTTTGGTATTCCTACCAGTTTGTGATGTTGAGCGTTGATCATTGGCATCATTGGTCTTAATGGCGGCAAGGTGTTCCAACTCTTTTTGTATTTCCACCATGGCGTATATTGTGGTCGTGCGTGTGCCCACTGGTTTGCTTTCCTGAGGCGATGTATGATGTTATAAATTTCACAGATCCTAAATCTTTCTGATCTAGAAAGGCTTAAGAGATTAGTGAAAGTTTTACATCAGTCCCGATTCGTGAATGTACGCTTGTATAAAAAATATGAAACATTCATTTTCAACCCACGTCAGAATTAAAAATAGTTAATTGTCAACTCAAATTGTCACAAATCTACAAGTCCTTATCTAATACTGAACTTTGCTATCGATTGCTGAGAAATAATTTGTGCGATGATTTATTTATTTCCTATTATATAAAATGAGAAGACCGTGTCGATTGGTTGTAGCGAGTAAGCAATCATTCCCACCTTATAGAAAATAGCAATTATTGAAATAATAACCGTGGTATAGGCTTAACCTTAGTTTTATTTGGCTTATTTGCTGCGGTTGTTTTACACTCTTTCTAGAGTATGTATTAGGTGTTGCGAACCTAGTAACAAATTAGTTCAGTTGTGACCAGTAGGATAAACCAAAGGCAGTATGAACGGAAAGTATAATCTCATGCACATTCGTTTCGTGCATACTGGCGACTCATCAGTAGGAGCCGGTATTACGCCCTTTAATATGCTCTTCAATGCATCTATTACAAAACTAATAAATGGCACCATGGGTCACTAAACTGGAAATGGTTTTGCGGCCAGCTTTGCCGTTTTTGATATCGGCCATGCTGTGGATAAGGATCAGCATTATTTAATTTTACATTAAAGCAGATATATAATACAAAACGGAGGTCATCAATATAACCCACAAAAGGATTACAGAAGAGCGAGAAATCTAAACTAGGCCAACCGACGCAGAGTTTCGCTTGTTAATGTAATGTGTAGACCTCATTCATGAATATCGTCACAGTATCGAGTTGCACCACTAGTATTAGTGGCCCACCACCATTGTTTTTAGTTTTGTAAGTCGCAATCGATTCGGTATCACACAAGTTGCCATGATGCCCAGCAGGATTGGATGACTCATTGACCAATAGTCTCATTGTCATAGACTTTATATGATTTTAGCTTTACTATTGCAGGTTTACACCTTCTTCTAGGAGATTGTACCGTCCTATTATCCCACATTCTTCATCCAAATATATAGCGGTTAAAGGGCGTAATACCGGCCCCTACTGATGAGTCGCCAGTAAGCACGAAACGAATGTGCATGATATTATACTCTCCGTTCATGCTGTCTTTGGTTTATCCTTCTGGTCACAACTGAACTAATTTGTTACTAGGTTCGCAACACCTAATACATACTTGCATATATATTAGTTCTCCGCAAAAAACAGTATTTAACTCTTGCTAGAGCTTCGCCTGAATTACATATTGGAGAATAACAGGCAATAACCCTATCATGGTAAAGTCGTATAGATAAATTTTGCACCTTAGCTGTGCAAACTATGTTGTATTATCATTAGATAACCGAAATTCTTCCGCTATGAAACATGTATCCTATAAATGTAAGATTGTACTACTGGATAGCCAATTAATCAGTTCAATTCTGTCGCTTCAAGGTGATGCTTTGGTAGCAGTTGATCGGTTCGCATATATAGTTAGCTGTATGAATAGCTCATACCATATGAATAATGAGAATCGCAAAACCTAGAGGAGTCTTTTCTCTCCTTCGCCATTTATGGAGAGACGAGAGGATCTCACTTCGACATAAATAAAGTGAGTACAGTGCATTTAAGTGTATTATTTTTCTGTACCCAAATGAATTTTTGGCTTTTACAGTCGAAGATCTTAGGCTCTTACTGTCATCTGACCACCGTTTATGAGGAGCATAATCTATATAGGTTATCAATAACGAATAGTGAAAGCTAATATTTGTAGATGTGATTTTAATTGTGAAATAAATCATGTATAGAATTCTAAATTTATTATAAGGTATATAAAACGCAGTTAGAAAAGGCCATTTTCTATTCGTCAGAAATAAATTTGACTAATATCTGGTACTCTATATATTGATTTTTAAAATGCAAGAGGGATAAAGTTAAATTGTAGACACATTTTATACAACAACAAACAGGAAGCGGAAAACGGACATGCTGAGACACGCATAAACGTTTCGCACACATGAAAACATTTCACTAGTTTATATTCAAATAATGTAAAGAAAATTATTTTATTTAAGGATACTGCATACCACAGCCTCAGCTGTGCGTAATTCATTTTCGTTTTTGCTTTGAAAAAAACCTGGGCATCAGTTTTATTTTATGTTATTTTTGTAAACAATGTGTTCAGCTATTGGAGAAATTTTCTCCCTCATACCAGCTGTACTTAGTCAAATATTATCCTGATTTGGCTGCTTTAGTAATCGGCTAGTCCGACCTGTATAGCGTTTTGAGCAGATGTGAAATTTGTATAAATAAATACGCAAGGTACAACAACATTTAAGCATTACTTAAATAAATGGTGTTGGACTGTTCGATTTAAGAGCTTATTTTTTACATTTATGTTTAACAGGCGTTTTACTGTAAAAGCAAACATTAATAGGGTTTTAGGAATTCGAGAAGTCACTGTTATTTTAATTCTTCGAACAAATATTTCGGACGATACGTCCACTTGAAAAAAGTATACTTACATATATCGTCTTTTGGCTTGATGCGGATTCATCGTTTTGTTTATTATTTTTTGTTCTCCATGGTTGATTCAACAAAATTTTCGTGGGACCCGTTTTCTAATAAAGCCTCTTTATGCATCATCAGTTCTCGTTTTTTATTCTGTTCGATAAATTGCGTATCAAGTTTCTCTTTTAGGAGATCTGAACATCGCCATGGTAACGATGTATTGTCCAGTCTATGTCGGCTGTCGATATATTTTCCTTTTTAGACTGTCATTTTTTTACCTATAGCAACAAACCAAGGAAAGGCAGCGAGTTAGACTGTCGATTTTTGTGTTGGCAAGTTAACTGATGGACCATATTTTTGAAATATTTAAGCATGTCATTTGTTTCGATATATTAATTTATGATTATAAAGGTATCATCACCATACCTCATATATGTGTAACTTTATTTTTGAATAAGTAATTGTAGCTTTTATGACATAAAAACGAATTCAATTTTTAATACCTGGCACTGTATGAGTTTACTTTATTTACAAATTCAAAAGTATAACGAACGCAATTATTTTACATTTAGATCTGTACTTGGTGTAGGATTGCATTAGTTCTCCCGTCAATGTGTGCTATGGAGTGTTCATAACTGATATTATTTGTCTTATGGCCGGAATGTTGCTCGTTAGAACCACTTTGTTTACTTTTGGCATACGTTCTGGCTGCGCGTGTACCCACTGCTTTTCTTTTTTTTCAGTTGACGTTTAATGTTATCGACTTCCTTAGAATTAGCATAGTAGGTTCTTTTAATCGCGCGCCATTTTAAATCCTCGTTAGCCTGATTTTGTTTTAGACATGCCTTCAGATCAATTGCCCAGCAGAGATGCTAGAAAATTTCTCATAGTTGCTTCTATGATTATTTAGATATGCATAAGTATAGACGTATATATGGATGTTCATTTATATATATATATATATATATATATATATAATTATTGCTGATGTATTATGCAATCAAGTTAGATCACATTAACACACGTTGTTGCTTGTATATATATACTGTATTCTGGTCAACTAAAGTAGCCTTGAACAAATTTTTATAATCAATACTTGTAGGTTCTAAGTCGGATTTTTGTTGAAGTAGCAATTCAAATGCTGCCTCAAAATCAACATCGCATTTATTAGAAGGATGTATTCCATAATTTCGGCCCATCGATAGTGCCTCCATTGTTAGTTTAGCTATGGCGACCTTCCTGACCGAGAACGCACCAATGGTCCTATCTAGGGCTTGCATGAATTCAACAGAAAGTCCTCGCAAAAGCGCCCGTATTATGATGAAACAATCAGCACAATGATAAAAGCAGCCTTCGAGATGCAGAAGCGAACATGACAATAAATGTTTGTATTTTTTTACTAAATCGATGTGCTTTATAAGAGCAAAATCCTATACATGATTAATTAAAAATGTGCAAGAGATTATACTTTCCGTTCATGCTGTCTTTGGTTTATCCTTCTGGTCACAACTGAACTAATTTTTTGAAATTTTGTTGCGGTGTGTACAATTCGTTTTCTTCAATGTCGCGTTTTGCGTACGCGGGTAATAGTTGTACACGGGCAGTTACACAAAGATCCGATTCTTCACACTTTCCGATTTTGTTTTGTCTTTGATCGGGTTGAATTCTTCTTTTTTCAACTGGAAATGCGGTTCTATCACATCTTTGTTTACTGGCGACGTTTCGGTGCCTACTTTCCAGCACCATCCTCAGGCAACACAACACTGATCACAATAGCAGATTTAAGCAAATGTGGTAACCTCGTTCCAAAACCATTCTATTTATATATAATTGACTCAACACTATTTTTAATCATAGAATTTGTCTCAGTAACTAAACTCAATATATAACTATTTATAATTAGCAGACCAATCATTACCTCACCTATCTCAAATTCCCGGTATACGTAATCTCATCTCGTATGCAGAATATTGTAGGGGAGAGAGACAGTATCGAACCTTTTGTTATTTGTTATAACTGTATTGCTACTATGTCACGGTAATCAAAATTCAAAAATGATAAAAAACTAAAACCTTGAATGTCATATATTGTATTTTATTTAAAGCCGGGAACTCTAATGTATACAATGGTGTATGAGGTATTGCGCACATAGCAACAAATTAGTTCAAATATGGAGCAGCAAGTTACGTAGATGGATGGAGAGTGAATGTCATAGCGACGCTTAGGTGAAAGATTAAAGAGAGAAAGATATAGATAGTATGGACAACTAACGTTTTTCAAAAAACTAATCGTAAGCACAATGCGAAGTTAATCAACTCATAGAAATAATTGCATAAGACTATTTGCTCATATGACTAAAATAATTCATTATATCTATATACATATATATCTAAATATAATATCGTAACACCTTTATATATATATATATATATTTAGAAGAAGGACCATTGTTAATTGTTAAACATGAATATTTTCTATTCTTACTATATATTTATTACGTTAGTCATACCTTATATCAATATATAAAATACATGTCAATATGTATAAAAACATATATATGGATATAAGCAACAGTATGAGTCCAACCTCCCTAATCATATATATATATATATATATATATATATATATATATATATATATATATATACATTAGTAATAAATATTTATTAGGTTATGCACACCTTATATTAATATATAAAATACATATCAATATGTATAAAAACATATATATATATATATATATATATATATATATATATATATATATATATATACGTTTCAATACTTCTAATAAATTCTTATTTTTCTCTTTTCTGGCTGCTTTTTGACCAATTAATCAAATTGTATATTTATTTATTCACACCTTATATAAATATATAAAATACATATAAATATGTATAAAAACATATATATAAATATAAGCAACAGTGTGAGTTAAATGTCTTGTATATATAATTATATATATGTGTATATATGTATATATATTTATTTTTTTTATTATTTTTTTTAACCATCTTAAATAAATATTTAATTTTAATGGTAATGTATAAAATGATTAATGTCCGTTTATATATATATATATATATAATAAACCTATTTATCTACCGATAGGCCTACCTATATATCCGTCTATCTATCACATTTTGAATTTCTCTTAAATGGATACATTATAGCTGTTAATAATGGATATCTTCTCTAGGGCTAACGTATTATTCATTTATTAATATATTCCTACCTTACATAAATATATAAAATATAAGCAACAGTCTCTTATCTAATGTCCTATCTACTAACCCTTGCTAAATCTGTATACCCTCTTCTGGAACATTATTATTGAGAAAGATAAGTATATAGGAATTGATATTGGTACAGTTCATTCACAATCAGTTCTCTGTAATCGAGGTTTTTTACTTAGGTTCCCACTTAATTCAGATTCCGCAGCCTCCCGTTTTCTGACCGTAGAAAATGCTTCATTAAATATTGGGCCCAATGATTTTTCTACCGATGTTACATTCATTACACCTTTTCCTGATTTTATTTCAATTGACTCTCTAATTAGTCTAGTTAATCTGTTGCGGTTGCATAACGCGATGCGTTTACATCCTTCCCAGTCTATTTCATGACCCGTTTCCTTCGAATGCCTAGCTAGGTCTGAGCTTTGAATGTGTCCATATTTGCAGGCTGTCTTGTGTTCACCTCTACGAACCTTTATAGGTCGCATGGTTTCGCCTATATACCTGAGATTACATTCTTTGCATGGTATCGCATATACTCCTGATGTCTCGAGTGGTTCTACTCTTTCTTTTTGGTTAGGTAGTTTATTGCCTATAGTAAGCGATTGTCTTAAAACTGTTTTAATATTGTATTTAGCTGCTATTATTCTAATTTTCCTGCTCAATTTTGAATCAGGTAATACCATAATTTTGTGCCTATCTGGTTCTGTTTCCTTCTTTACTTTGTTTATTATATTATTATTAAATCTCTGTAACATCTCATCTAATAATCTATCTATTATACTTGACGGATAGCCATTTAGTTCGAATATTTCTTTTAATCTCCTCATTTCCTTTTCTCTATTATCTTTATCCACTATTCTAAGACTCCTTAATATCATGGATTTAAGAATGCCTATTTTCATTCCATATGGGTGATTTGATAAGAAATTAAGAAGTCCTGAATAAGTCTCTTTTCTAAAAATATCTCTTTCCAATCTGGAACCATTCCGTTTTATTTTCACATCCAAAAGGGTAATTCATCATTATTCTCTTTCTCCAATGTAAACTTTAATTCACCTAATTGGTTGGCTAATTCGAGGAATTTATTTAACTCATTATCACCATGATTCCAAATTATAAACATATCATCCAGGAATCTTACATACAAGTTTGGCTTGAGAGGAGATTTTAACAACAGATTTTTTTCAAAATAGTGCATAAGAAATATTAGCAACCGGGACTGATAGTGGTTGTCCCATAGGGACACCTTTAACTTGTTTATAAAATTCATTTCTGAACCTAAAGTAGGTGGAGGACATACAAATATTAAAGATTTCCATAATACTACTTAACATCATTTTACTACCTTCTATTATCTCTGGGAACTCTGTTAAACAACGCTTCACACTTTCTAATGCTGCTTGTACCGGGACATTAGTATACATCGATACAACGTCCAGGCTAGCCATTCTATCATTATCATTCAAATTATATCTACTAATAATGTCAATAAAATGATATGTATTCTTTAAAGTATAATCTAAGAAATAAGTATATTTTCTAATTCTGTTGCATAGAAATTTCGACAATCTATACGTTGGTGAGTTTTGTACATTAACGATTAATCTAAGTGGATTCCCCTGTTTATGAATCTTCACTAGACCATAAATTCTCGGAGGGACTGTGTCACGTTGTATTAATGAATTCCCAAGTCCTGGTTCTAATTCCTTCGACTCAATCATTCTATTAATTATAGTCTTAACTTGTCCTTGTAACTTATCAGATGGATCTTTATTTATTTTATTATAAACCTCGAAATTATTTAATTGTTCATACGCGTCGCTATGACATTCACTCTCCATCCATCTACGAAACTTGCTGCTCCATATTTGAACTAATTTGTTGCTATGTGCGCAATACCTCATACACCATTGTATACATTACAGTTCCCGGCTTTAAATAAAATACAATATATGACATTCAAGGTTTTAGTTTTTTATCATTTTGAATTTTGATTACCGTGGCATAGTAGCAATACAGTTATAACAAATAACAAAAGGTTCGATACTGTCTCTCTCCCTTACAATATTCTGCATACGAGATGAGATTACGTATACCGGGAATTTGAGATAGGTGAGGTAATGATTGGTCTGCTAATTATAAATAGTTATATATTGAGTTTAGTTACTGAGACAAATTCTATGATTAAAAATAGTGTTGAGTCAATTATATATAAATAGAATGGTTTTGGAACGAGGTTACCACATTTGCTTAAATCTGCTATTGTGAAGTTTGTACTGTGTTGCCTGAGGATGGTGCTGGAAAGTAGGCACCGAAACGTCGCCAGTAAACAAAGATGTGATAGAACCGCATTTCCAGTTGAAAAAAGAAGAATTCAACCCGATCAAAGACAAAACAAAATCGGAAAGTGTGAAGAATCGGATCTTTGTGTAACTGCCCGTGTACAACTATTACCCGCGTACGCAAAACGCGGCATTGAAGAAAACTGAACTAATTTGTTACTAGGTTCGCAAAACCTAATACATACTTGCATATATATTAGTTCTTCGCAACAAACGGTATTTAACTGTAATATATTGAATTGAATGATGTCATGCTTACCGCGAAATGTGATAACTGATATCGATGAAGGCCAGGGTGTATGGTTTAACTGGAGTAACAGGTGTTCGCAAATTGTTGTAATTCTCAATTTGGGTGAATTTTAGCATAAATTTATATCCATCAGGTTGGTATCACGTACCGATTCGAAAACCATGGTGTTAGTATCCGGTACTCATCGATTTCAAAAAGGGTATCAGTTACTAACACATTAGCCATACTGTTAGTATCCTTTACAGACTCGGTATATATATTATATAGTGAGTTAGCATTGAAGTCGCATTGTCGTTGACTTTAGATTATGTTAGCTTCACTATTACAGGTTTACACATTCGTCTAGAAGATTGTACCGTCCTATTATTCCACATTCTTCTACCAAATATATAGTGGTTAAAGGGCGTAATACCGGCTCCTACTGATGAGTCGCCAGTAAGCACGAAACGAATGTGCAAGAGATTATACTTTCCGTTCTTGCTGCCTTTGGTTTATCCTTCTGGTCACAACTGAACTAATTTGTTACTAGGTTCGCAAAACCTAATACATACTTGCAAATAAAGCTTTTGTCAGAAAATTAACAATATGGCTTTTGACGGATTGAATAACTAAGTAAGAGGATTGACAGCATAAATCAGCACTTTGTCTGCGGAGATTGGGATAATTCAGTATCGGCTGGATGACACTAATAATAAATTCTGAGGGAGTTTTTGAACTCAATATTTTGCGGTGTGTAAGCATTCAGGTTATCAATGCCGCGTTTTGCGTACGCGGAAAATAGCTGTACACGGGCAGTTACACAAAGATCCGATTTATCAACATTTCCAGTAAACAAAGATGTGATAGAACCGCATTTCCAGTTGAAGTAAAAATGAGTCAACCCGATCAAAGACAAAACAAAATTGAAAATGTTGATAAATCGGATCTTTGTGTAACTGCCCGTGTACAGCTATTACCCGCGTACGCAAAACGCGGCATTGATAAATTCTGAGGGAATCCGCATAAACGACCCAACCAGTACAAGTGAAGTCAACAGTTATCTAATTGATTGGTATTTTTAATAACTTAGGCACGCGTTTATCAATTTCGATCGGTATTAAATCACAAAAGGCTCTAGGTGTTATATAATTTTCTAATTTCTTCAATGTACTTGTTTGGTCTTTCGACATGACAGTTGGCAAAAACATCAGAAATCTCATTCTTGCTAGAAGACCTATTTTATCCAATACGCAAGATAAACACCCAAATCTTGCCCGCAACTCTGCTTCATTTTCCTTTAACTGCTTCATTTTGGAATGCAACTCATTAACTAAACTGGTTTCTTCCACATTGAGTTTTCACATTTGGTGTGCCAATATTTCTGAGGCTGTCGCTAAACCAATAATTATTTGGTTTAGTCTTAATACGTGTATTCTACGCTACCAAATTTTTATGTGTGAAGTAGCTTAATTATGCGACTTATTTTGTTGTCAGTGTTGAATGTGTATTAGTCAATTAACGCTGTTGACAAGCTTTATAGTAGGGAATAAGCTATATTGAATTGTCCGTTTATATCATAATCATCATCATGTCCAGCCACACAGAAGTCAAGTGACTAATGTTTTACTGCCATATAACCATAAGGCGTAAAAAAATTATATAAGTGAATTTAGACAAATTATTAGTGAGATTCACGAGAGAGAGTGAGAGAGAAGGAATACCTTGCTACTATGAGTAAATTTATCAGGATAACTCACAGAAATGAGACAAACTAAACCTCTCCACAACACCATTATGGCCAAGTTAGCATTCGGGCAAGGCGACATCAGCAATACAGCTTCCTTGCGGATTTCACTGTATCACGTCATAAATAACATTATGACGTCCGTTTATATATGAACATATTAAGCTTGGTAGTTTATTTATTTCACATTTCAAAATCACTTTTGGCATGTTTGTCGTAATTGATTAATATAACCGCATTTCAAAATTTGTTTTTTGTTAAAAGGCAAGTAATTTAAAATTTGTATGCTAACTTTCGAGTGAGCTTTTCTCACCATAGTATGGAGTCGTCATATTTTCGCAGATTATGTAGTTTATTTACGATGCGTCGATGTGTGTTGATGAGTGTTCGTTGTGTCAAAACGAGGAGCGCGGATTTTGATGAAGATGACCGGAATGGTTGCTTCAAATCTCATCCAAGAAATGTAAAGAAAAAATGGTTTATGTTAGCGTTAGAACTGTTTCGACGCGAAAGAGCTACTTTCAAAAGATGTAGTTTACCTTTACGAAATGACGAAACCGCACATATTCATGTGCACATACGTGTTCGTATAAATACAAAAAAATTGGCAATGACATTTTTTTTTCAAAATAAAACCTCGTCCCCGTGGTTAACCTTTTTGTTTAGTATACTGTAGTGTTACGAATTTTAAGAAAGATAATCATATGCAAATTTTGCCGTCTTTTAATGCCGACAACCTAGATGCGCTTTAGAGATTGTAAATTTGTCAGTGCCGAAAGGCTTGAATATTGACACATTTCGAATTGAGTCATATCGTCCCTGTTTAGAAATCTTGTTACAAAACTTCACTTTTATATGGCGTATTGCATAGCTTTGTATTTCACAATTAGTGTCTTTGGCTGGATTCATGATGTTTACCAGGCAATTTTCGAGCCCAACGAATTGAATCAGTACAGTCTCGGTTCATAGAAATCTTAGTTTAAAAGACAATCCGTATTTAATTGGCGAATTTAGAGCAGTGTATCTCTAGTTATGCTGAAAATATTGACACCAGTAAGCAGTCAATTCATTTACTCGAACGCTGTGTAAACAATTGTCCGTGTTCGATTTTTAAACACTAAACTGGTAGGACACTGCAATTAAACAATTACTGATTGCGCGGATGATGGTAACAATTCTTTAAATCAATTTACATTTCCTTTTTGTCTTCGATCGGACTGGGTTTGTATTCGTCCACATGGAAATGCTGTTCTATCACATCTTTGTTTACTGGCGACATTTCGGTACTTAATTTCCAGCACCATCCTCAGGCAACTTTACACAGTACAATACTCACAATAGCAGATTTAAGCAAATGTGGTAATCTGCTATTGTGAGTATTGTACTGTGTATAGTTGCCTGAGGATGGTGCTGAAAATTAAGCACCAGAACGTCGTCAGTAAACAAAGATGTGATAGAACAGCATTTCCATTGGGACTAGAGTTATCTCAATAGGTAGGGTTGGGGGTTAGACACAAAAAGTTCTGTTCAATAACATAAGAAGTTTAACTACATACTGCTATGCGCTTGCAATCATCTAAGTCAATAGTGTATCCAGTTTCCACTACATGACGGGAAGATCAGATTTAACAACATGTCAACACTTTTATGCAGTTCTATGTTCGCCACTTCTTACCTTGATTGGGCGCATGGTCTCACTAACATGCATGAGATTATAATATTTGCATGGGGTTTCATACACTCCTGGTGTTTCCAAGAGTTCAATCTTTTCATTTTGGATAGGGAGTGTAGTGCCTAGTGTAAGAGACCGTTTTATAACGGTCTTTATATTTTACATTTCTACCATGATCTTACGCTCTTCCTTCCTCTAAACAGCATTTATGTACCTCAAATTAGGATCAAATTTTCTTATGACATTCGTCAAATTGTACAACAGATACACCGCAGTGAAGAAGCAACTCGTTAAGCAAGTGTCAAATATTTCCTTTTTAAAAACTTGTTTCATTTCATGGTGTTATTTCTGAATGTTTTCGTTTTAACTTACATTTTAAGCTAAATGCGTATGGTATGTTTCTTAAGCATGACCTTTATATAAATGTTATGAACACTGGTTCGTGATTTAAATAAATATTAAATTGTATTTACTAATGAGAAAACTAAATTAAGATCGATTTTTAATTTTTTGTACGCAGATGATTTTAGATGCATTGGAGTTTAGTGATAAAGCTTTTTAATAGAGAAATAAAATTAATAATTAGATATGATAGAAAATTTGCTCATTTGGTAATTTATTGATTCCAACAAAAGTATTAATATAATCATTTGTAACCGAATAGTAAATTATCAACAGTAAATCTTAAGAGGGATCAAGTTAAACTACTTAACCGTGATCTAAACATGGTTATTCCTAATGAAATGCCAGTTAGAAATGAGGTAATTACAGAGCCTGTCAAAACGGCACAGCTTCTTTCAAAAAAGGATAGGGTGAAATTTGAATTTTTCGTTGCCTCAATGGTTTTAACACACCAAGAGGATTAAGTTAAGCCAAACTATTAAATTCAACGTCTCAGAAAGGAGTTAATATCGAATGATGTTATAGTTATAAAAGCGGATAAAGAAAGAGCTACAGTTCTGGTGGGTCAATCCGATTATAATAATAAAATGTTAGAACATTTAAGTAATAAGGAAGCATACACTAAAATAACAAATGACCCAACGGATAGGTTACATGAGCAAGTAAAATTATAAATTAATAATATGCTTGCTAGTGAGGAATTGGATTCGACGCATGGTAACACTCTCATTCAAAGAGATACGGTTGTACCCAGAGTTTATGGTTTAGTTAAAGCGCATAAGCCGGGTTATCCTTTAAGAATTATAGTGAATGTACAACACTCCCCAACGTATTAAAATTTCAAAGTTTTTGTGACATAGAATAAGAAAATATTCCTATTTCTTAGAACGTACCTTGCTGAACTCATATCAATTGGTGGAAATTGTTGATAAATGTGTACTGGATGAAAAGGATAGACTAGTAAGCTTAGATGTAGTATCACGAATATACCGGTGCCTAAAGACCTGGATTGTTTTTTTCGTTTCCTAATTGATAATCTCTTAATATTATAAGGAAGTAGAATGACGATTGCACACAATGAAGATGATGTGTATATTTATGTCCTCTACTTATTTTAAACTTAGAAAGGAATTTTAAAATCCAATTCGAGATGTGCCATTGGGAAATCTTTGTCGGTCCCAATAGAAAAAATCTTTATACATTATTTGGAAAATAATCTTTTGGATGAGACTCCACTGAAACCGAATTTGGGTCTACGGTTCTTGGATGGCATATTAATGATATGAAACTATGGTGATGTTGAAAAGGTAAATTTATTAAATTTAACGAATCGAATGGCCGATTTCAATTTACTCGTGAAAGAGAATCATCGGGTGAATTGCCATTTTCAATGTCAAGTTAGTTAGAAATGGTAAGAAATTAGAAAGAAAGATTTATAACAAGGATATTTTTCTGGAATCCTTCTTAATTTCATCTCCAATCCCCCGTATCTTATGGAAATCGGTGTCTTAAAGTCATTATCATTACGAAGCCTTAGATTAACAAATATAAAGCATAGGAAGTTAGAATTAGGTAGACTGCGCTATATATTCAAGGCTAGTGCTTATCCTCTTCATTTAATAGATGCAACAATGATGACATAGAATAAGAAAATATTCCTATTTCTTAGAACGTACCTTGCTAAACTCATATCAATTGGTGGAAATTGTTGATAAATGTGTACTGGATGAAAAGGATAGACTAGTAAGCTTAGATGTAGTATCACGAATATACCGGTGCCTAAAGACCTGGATTGTTTTTTTCGTTTCCTAATTGATAATCTCTTAATATTATAAGGAAGTAGAATGACGATTGCACACAATGAAGATGATGTGTATATTTATGTCCTCTACTTATTTTAAACTTAGAAAGGAATTTTAAAATCCAATTCGAGATGTGCCATTGGGAAATCTTTGTCGGTCCCAATAGAAAAAATCTTTATACATTATTTGGAAAATAATCTTTTGGATGAGACTCCACTGAAACCGAATTTGGGTCTACGGTTCTTGGATGGCATATTAATGATATGAAACTATGGTGATGTTGAAAAGGTAAATTTATTAAATTTAACGAATCGAATGGCCGATTTCAATTTACTCGTGAAAGAGAATCATCGGGTGAATTGCCATTTTCAATGTCAAGTTAGTTAGAAATGGTAAGAAATTAGAAAGAAAGATTTATAACAAGGATATTTTTCTGGAATCCTTCTTAATTTCATCTCCAATCCCCCGTATCTTATGGAAATCGGTGTCTTAAAGTCATTATCATTACGAAGCCTTAGATTAACAAATATAAAGCATAGGAAGTTAGAATTAGGTAGACTGCGCTATATATTCAAGGCTAGTGCTTATCCTCTTCATTTAATAGATGCAACAATGATGGAGCTCTTTGCATCCGCTGTCTACCTGACTTTGCCATATATTTCGACTTCCGGCAATGAAAAGCACATCAAACATCAATTTGACAATCAATATGTCAAGTGCAAAATTTTCGTTTAAACTGCCCCATTTATACTTGTTTCTAGATCTCTTAAGAATAACTTGATTTTTAATAGGTAAGTGTATGTCAAATCGATTTGTGTATTTGTCTGCATGTGTACTCTCTTCGAAATGAGATTACAGTGATTTAATAACAAATAATGACGACTCATTAGATAAGCGTAAATCATGTCTGTATGTATGTGTTCTCGCCTGTTTTGCATTGAGAATTAATCATTTACTGCCCGTGTAAACTCATCCCAGTGAAGCTACAGCGATTTAGCAAAATCTGACTATTCATTAGATAAGCGTATGCAACGTCTGTGTGTTTGTATGTATGTGTGTGATCGTTTGCTTAAGACTGAGAAATAATCTCAATTCAACTATAATTGATTGCGCGGGTGGTGGTAACAATTCTTTAAATCAAGTTTGCGAGCTTGAAGTAAACACCAATCTCATTGTATTTAACCAGTCGTCGAACAACATAACAAAACTACCTTCCATGATCATCATCAGAGTACGACGGAAATCAAATTTAGATATGTGGCTCTTACCTCTAGCAGTCTCGCATACATTGAACTTGACTGGAAATGTCGGCTGCACAACTTCTATGCAGCCACATATACATATATATAGGCAATACAATTTAACAATAATTGATTGCGCGGGTGGTGGTAACAATTCTTTTAGTCAAGTTTGCGATCTTGATGTAAACACCAATCCAATTATATTTAACCAGACATCGAACAGCATAACAAAACTACCGCCAGCCGTAACGCACTGACGCGTTTCGACCTTCCATGATCATCATCATTATCAGTGTACGACGGCAAAATTTTCGAGCTTGAAGTAAACACCAATCCCATAGAAATTGTGCAGTGGACATTTCCAGTCAAGTCCAATGTATGCGAGACTGCTAGAGGTGAGAGCCACATATCTAACTTTGATTTCCGGTTTGATCCTCGATAGTCAGTTTAACACCGTACTTTGATGATGATCATGGAAGCTCGAAACGCGCCAGTGCGTTGCGGCTGGCGATAGTTTTGTTACGTTGTTCGACGACTGGTTTAATACAATGGGATTGGTGTTTACTTCAAGCTCGCAAACTTGATTTAAAGAATTGTTATCACCACCCGCGCAATCAATTATTGTTGAATTCATCCAGCAGACTGGTTTCGTCCTTATGGAAAACTCATCAGGTACTGGCCACAATTTTCCGTGGACAGTGCTCGATCCTGGGCACGTCTGTTTCGGAATCTGGTGCTCTAACCCCTGAGCCGCTCTGCCGCATGCTACAAACAATTTTCAGTTATATACTAACTAATGTAACTTGGTTTGTCTTTTTTTACTTTAGGTGGAGCTCAAATGGTATCCATTTAGACCACATATCTAACTTCGATTTCCATATATATTCAATGCGGTTTGATCCTCGATAGTCAGTTTTTCGTCGTACTCTGATGATGATCATGGAAGGTCGAAACGCTTCAGTGCGTTGCGGCTGGCGATTGTTTTGTTATGTTGTTCGACGACTGGTTAAATACAATATAAAATTTCATGTAACGACTGTAACTTGATTTATGTCGGTGAAACCATGCGCCCAATTAAGGTAAGAAAATGGGAACATAAAACGCATACAAGTATGGCCATGTAAGTAGATCGGATCTTGCACGCCATACAGTAGAGACAGGACACAATGAATTTGGACGAGTGCAGTCGCATATCAATTTGTGTTCGTATCAGATCGACAAGATTGATTAGAGAATCCATCGAAATTAAATCGAGAAATGACATCATGAATGAAACAGCCGTCGAAAAATCACTAGGTCCAATTTGGCATACAGAATTAAATAATGGTAGCAAACGAAGGTTACACGAATCAGAATCACAAACTCGCTCAAGTAAAAGAAAAGATTACTGGACTGCTATTAACTTACAGAGGTGGAGGGTGAATAATTTAATATCTCCTAATTTATTTCTAATTATCTTATAATTTCATTCTTGATTACTTGTTATCTCATTTTATATATTATCTTATGCTCTGTTGTCAGTGTAGCAGCGCTTTTAACAAACATTTATTTTTTTATGATGACAAGGTAAAAAAGGCAAATTTTCTATGCACTATTACTATTATTTTTCATTATCAGGCAATTTCAAATTTCTTTTATGACCTTTTTTATTTTTATTTAACTTTATCCGTTTCTAATTTAATTTTGCTAACTCTTAATTATGTATTGTGTTCACAGTAACTTGCTCCCTCCTCACAGGGATGTCATTCGTAATTACGTGTGCATTTAGGAAATGACAGTTATTATTTTAGTTTCACTTGAATGATTGTTACACGTGCCAATAATTATATGTAACAAATTATTTCTCAGTTGTAAGCAAACGCTCACACGCAAACACACAGACGTGGCATACGCTTATCTAATGAATTGTCAAATGTTGCTAAATCGCTGTAATTTCACAGGGATGAATATACACGTGCAGTAATTGATTTCTTTTCAATCCTCAACAAACGAGAACACATACACACAGGCATGACGGTCGCTTATTTAGTGAGTCGTCAGTATTTGTTATTAAATCACTGTAATCTCATTTCGAAGAGTGTACACATGCGGACAAATACACAAACCAATTTGACATACACTTACCTATTAAAAATCAAGTTATGCTTATGAGATTAAGCAACAAGTATAAATAGGGCAGTTTAAACTAAAATTTTCCACTTGACATATTGATTGTCAAATTGATGTGTGGTGTGCTTTTCATTGCAAAAGACCTTCATATCCGGAGATCGCAGTATATGAAGAAATCAAGTAGACAGCGGATGCAAACAACTCGTAAGGCATCACGAGAAACAATTAAATAATCTATTCCCTGTCGTGAAACATGTTTCTTTTAAACAATGATGGATCTCGTAAGAAAATTTAGTCCTAATTTAAGTTAAATAAGTTAAATGGAAGGAAGAGCGTAAGATCATGGTACCATTGAACTATATTAATTATGAAAGTAAAATAAATCGCTTTAAAATACAACATAAGGACCGTTTTAAAACTGTCCCTTACACTAGGCAATATACTCCCCAACCAAAAGAAAAGGATGAAACCTTGGAAACATCAGGAGTGTATGAAATCCAATGCAATGATTGTAGTCTCAAATATGTTTGTGAGTTGCGTGAATTATAGCCTGAAGGTAGCTCCATTAAAATATTAATAACATCGGATGAAAACTGGCTTATTAGTGGACTTATTATTTCATCATCACTAATTTTGCTATGTTCTCTAATCCGGTGAAGTCATCTATACGGCCACTCTAACTAATTTGTCTAGTCCTGTAATTGCAGCGATACTATCGTATGTTGTCAGATCAGCAGCAATCGGTTCCCTCTTTGTGCAGCTAACATTATATTGGTTAATGGCTATGGTTGGCCCGTTACTCTTTACTTTGTTTTCTCTGGTCCGTCTCGTCATAAATATTTGTTTTTAATTATGTCGTTGCAGCCTGTTCATCTGTTCGCAGAGAATATCTGCTACCAAATTTCGCTTAATAGTAAATTCGTCGAAATTTATTATTTTGAACTACTGCTGAATTCGTATTTGTATATTTTATAAAATTGAAGTTATCTTCATAATCATAATCATAATACTATTTATGGGAAGTTTGTAATTACATATAAGATCTCGCCTTATATATTATAAATTCCATAATTTCAAATTTATGAAATCTGACAATCTGCACTTCGTCTAGTAGCACTGCTTCAAGTGCAACCTCAAACAGAATGCCGACTAGCACTGGAGACACCTCTTGCAATGTATTGTAAAGAAACATAATGACTACGTTATTTAGATCGGTATATCCCTCCGCGGGACTGAATAAACATGATACTGAATATTTTATGCAATGCATGAGTACTGTGGCCTTGAGGATACTATATATGACTGCACAAAACTATGAATGGTGTCATCCATTTCCGCAGCATTTCTGGTTTCACTTTGGATTCACCTATAGTTACGAAACCGCTCAACTGGATGCATTTCATTTACACTCCTAAGCATTTTGAACTTTTGTCCACAATTTATTTAATGGAATCAGGACATAATAGTTTCATTCAATATCAGTTCTCTACGAGGCATTATGTCTGATTGATAATGATAAGGACTGGCTGGATCTACCGGAAGAAAAGACTGACTTAAATTTATTATGAAAATGGTATGAAATGTACGTATGCATGTGAAAAAAACTCCTGGGTTCGGTTACAGGCCGTAACCAGCTGCGGGCTATCACCAAGCAGTAAACAACACACATGTTATCCTGTCTGATTGGGCGGTCTACTTCGTTGTTTTTATTTTTATCAGGCCTGTTGCAGAGCTGGTAATAAACCAACAAATGAATTTGACTCGTTTTTGGTTAAAGAATCAGTATATCTTCTACGAAATAGGTTTCATCATTATTAAGTAACTCGTTTGTTGTCTCATGATCTGTCAATGAATTTTGAAATGATTATTCTGTCAATCTCTTTCATTTCTTGTCCACCTAATAAATAGGTCCTTATATCATTTAACATATTCTATCTTTTAACTCGAACTGATATTCTAAGGTAGTTCTGACTAGTTGTTTAATTGTTACCAACCCTAGTCTATTAAATAGTTTGACTTGTCACCTAAATCTAAAGATACGTATTTTAGTCAACGATTTTAATTATTCAATTAGCTTCATCAGTAATGTAGTAGGGCAGACATGTAAAGTTGACTGCCTGACTAAATCGGTGTTTAGTAGTTCAGACGCCTAACTGACTAAGTATCAGACTGATTAAATATTTTGATGGAAAATTTATCGATAATTCAAATGCTAGCTGATTAATTTTTTACCTTTTCATCTTTATCTGTATGTCTATATTTTGTGGGCTTGGTGATTGATTGAAAATACAAGCTATTCCATTGTATTTTTAGAGTTACTGAGTTCATGTAGATTTGGGATTTATTTGAACGCGGTAATAGTTGTAATTAGATTTTACTTTATGAATTTTGCACTATAGGTATATAGTATGTGTACTTTGTTTGAATTCTATTCTAAATAATACATTTAAACAATCTTTGATTTCTCGGGTCGTGGTAACAATTCTTTAAATCAAGTTTGCCAGCTCGAAGTTAGGTCCAATCCCATTGTATTTAACCAGTCGTCGAACAACATAATTAATTGTAAAATGGGGGTATATGAAACAACAATTTTTTTGCTATTTTCAGCCTCTAAATCCTATTATCGAAGCGTCGCTCGTTTGCCATGTCTTCACTGCTATCAGGACAGTCGTTCTAGTGGCGTTGGATTATGTGTTCCACCGTCGTAAAGTCCATCCCCTCCTCAACGTGGTACGATGGTGTCAACCATGTCTCGATGGCCGATCGTACATGGGCTAACGGGGCTATGGCGGTGGTGTCACCAGGGCGTGGTGGATTTCCGACCGGCAATCGGATCTCCTATAAAATACCACATGGGCCCGACGACGGCACCATGACTCGGCGTGTGTTCCCCGCCACAAAAGGTTCAACAGCCACAGGATTGCATGGACTCCTGGACAGTACCCCGTACTTTCGAATGGCGAAGGAGCTCTCAACAGCCACCGGCAACCATGCAACTTACTGCTGCCTTGCAGACTGCGCTTGGATTTGCAAAGGCTAGAGGTGCGTCCTCGATCAAAAAGCCGAGTGGTGAGAGGACACCACTTGTACCAAATTCCCAAGAAACTCCATGAAAATGGAGCCGGCTTATCCTCCAAAAGGAGTAAGCCGCAGTAAAGTAAAGTACCGCCAAATCAAAATGGGCTTCAGAGGATAGGCCTAGTTTATCTAGATATACAGCCTTAGCTTATATGTACTCGTATCTTTGTGTATTTTTTCATGCATGCATTTACATATGCATAAATTTGTCGCCTTTTATTGCTATGTGAAAAATATTTACAGACGTTCAGTTCGATGCTTTTCTGGATGTTGATGCGACCATTAGCAGCGGTAATGAATCCGTGGGTTGTGATTTGTATGACCAGCCTTGGATTTCTAACGATGACGTCGATTTGCCTACTAGTGCGAATGTTGAAGAGGACCAATTGCAGCGTCTGGCATCACTGCATATTCTGTCAAATGTGACAGTCAATCCAGGTGCAGATTTGAATTCAGTCATCACGACCGGTCAGCATACCAATCCATTGTTGACAGATGTTACCTCAACTAGCCATATCAAGACAACGTCGGCTGGTTTCTCTGTTCAAAACCAAAATATAGAACCTCCTGGATATTATGCGCCCGCGGACAGCTGTTTTCCAGATGCAAGTTCCGTCAGACCTATGAGTACCTACCAATTGGTAACCAACACAATATGTGCTCTGTGCTTATTATTTTTAATTTGAGTTGGCCTAAATAGATTCAATGCTCTACGTGTATTAGTACAGTTAGACATATCACTGCCTGGCTAAAACATTGTTATAGTGGTACGGAACATTTCACGGATAACTTTTCTATGGCACCTGAGTCGGTCCTGATCCCCGAACGTATGCCTGTATCAATGGTATGAATCGTTAATCTCGATGAACCATCAGAGTCCCAAATAAATACGGCGTTCTATCCTATCTATTAAGCATCGCAAAGATGCAGGCCATAATGATGTTATTCCGAGCTTATTTAAGGGTTGGCGACAATTTTTGGGGTGTTGTCTAACCTTTTCATATTATATGGAATGAGGAGACCGTGCCGCTTGCTTGGAGTGAGTTGAGCTTCCTTACCGTCTTCAAAAATGTAATCATAATTTGTGTGATAAAAATCGTGGTATAAACTTAGCTCCGGTCGTATCTAGGTTATTTGCTTCGTTTATCCCATGCTGTCTGATCATTTTGCGCTAATCACATTCTAGAGAAGAACACGCATGGCGAGGTTGTAGACATAATATTTTCACCTTTAGGCAATTTTTGAACAGCGATATCTATATCGCCGACCCACAATAGCCGTCTCTCTAGACTTCAAGGGCGTATTTGACTCAGTGGATCGATATTCGATCGAGAAATAATGTGCCTACCAAATTTGAATATTGTACGCGTTTTCTACACAAACAATTTGGGCCCCGTTAAGATCTAAAGCGAATTAACATAACTTTATTACCGGCAGTGGCGTTTTTTAATGCTGTCCACTTTTCCCATTTATTTAAATTTTGTAAAAGATGCTATTATGAGCAAAACTCTTACATACGTTCAAGATGCATGTGTCGAAGTTCTCCCGGTCAATAGATAGTCGATCCTGACTATGCGGACGATATCGTATTATTATTATTCAACAATCGAAATTCTCCGCAGGCAATCTTGAATATATTAGCAATCGTTTCTTTCGTTTTCCGGTATGAAATTTACATTCTATAAATGTAGGGTACTTTTTGTGAATCACCTGCTACTCACTCTAACACTACGACTTCAGATTGGCGAACTGATTAGTTGATTGAGTTACATACCTTGTCAGCTCTATAAATAACTCAGGCAATATGTCTGACAAGGTATGTAAGGGAATCGAGAAAGCTAGAGTAGCTTTCTGCAACTCTTGACATTTGTGGAGAAACGAGGGTTTTCACTTTGCCTTAAACATCGTGTTTACAATGCATCTGTACGTGCTGTTTTATTATACGCTACTCACGATCAAAATTGTCATTAAATGTTTATTTGCTTTTCTGTTTGAATTTTTGAATATACTTGCATGCTGTTTGGAATTTTATTTTACTTTATTCGTGAATTCGGTCACACAGATGATGATGATAGCGTAAAGGGATAGTTGCATAGAAATTATTTAGTTATTTTTATGTTTGAACTTTCGGCTTGCGTGCTAATGTATATTTTGTGTACTTTATGTGAACTTATACTGTTTATTGAGAAACATTGTTGACACGAGTTATACTAATGAGGCTGTGTAAGGCTGAAATATTTTGTAGTATTGCCTTTCAGTTCAATAATAAAGATCACCTCTTGTCTTGTCTTCCTAATAAGATTTATGAAGCCGTTATTCTAGCTGGATTTGGCGTAAATATACTCAATGTCATAAGGCCTTTTGCTTTAGCGCCCAATAGGCTACTCACTCATACCAGTCATTACCACTACAATATTTTTCGAGTTTAAATTAAGGGAACTGTCTTTAATCGCGAAAAGTTTCCTGTGTTGCTTAACCAGCAATGTCAACTCGAAGTGTGCTGTGTGCTTAGTTGCAGTATCCAAGCCAGCGTGAAAGATGCACGTAGACAAGGTCTGATAGCAGCACGCATTTTGGTTACTGGTTAATATTATCATACCTTGTATTATGAGTAGTCCCTAGCCAATTTTACTGATAATGCCTTGTCCCAAGTAGTTGCGCAGACAGTTTCATCATGCACAGCCATAAAAAAGCCAAAAGTGACTAATGTTTCACTGCCATATAACCATAAGTAGCGAACATTGTAATTCGTATTGTTCATGGTTATACGTGGACTGTAAAAGAACACTTGGTCGTCCATTCCTAGTGAGGATAGTTTTTATTAGGCGTTTTCCTTCTCGATAGTATGCCAGCCAAGACTGATCAGCACTGTCTGCCCAGATGCCAGTGGCTAAAGTTTTCTTCAGCAGCCGAAACTTGCCCTTCGCTTCGGGCAGGCATGCTCTCATTCCGTCAAAGGCAGTTTACCAGTCCCACGATTTATTGATGAATAATAAAGAATATTTGAAAGTGACGATTATTTATATTCGCCTTTCTTTATGCCATCCAATATGTTCTGCATCAATTTGTACCGCAAATAGAATTTGAATAGAGGTTAAAGTCATAATGTTAAGTTGAAGGGCAAAAAATAGGAAAAATAATATGTTCTTTATAGAATTACTTAGAGTACTCATCGTTGCATATTTCGCTGTTTGATGTGTCAAGTTAAGAAATTTGTTAATCATAATATACGTTTGTTACTTTTAGAATAATATATACTTTGTCTTAAAGGTCGAGCTTTAATTAAGATCATCGAGAATGCCCCTAAACTTATGTAATAATATAAGTCATGTTCATTGTTTTTGTTTTGCGTGTAGACAGTGACCGCTTACCTAATTCAGTGTATACTAGTTCAGATGCCTAGCTGACTAACTGACGGACTGATTAGTTATTTTTATTTAATATTTATCTGCTTTAGTTAAACACCAACTGCTTGATTATTTGCCAAGTTAGTATTAGATATATCTATATATCTTGTGTGCTTATTGATTGAACGCACTTGGAAAATATTCCAATACATTTTCTGAGAGCTGCTGAATTAACGTAGATGTGTGCTGTATTTGTTCCTAAAATTGTAAGCGGTACATATGTTAACTAGATTTTATTATTTGAACTTTATTCTACAGGCATATTTTGTGTCTCTTTATTTAATCGATTCCTATAGTATATCAACAAGAGAGGACGAAAGAGTCACATAGAAACTATTTGGAAATTTATTGTGAACTTTTTTCTCAATCCTAAAATTTTTATTCCTTTTATTACACTATTTATTGAATTATTTTCTAAAGAATTGTACAGTGAGGCTATATAATCCACCAATGTTTTGCTATTTTCCAGTCTCTAAGTCCTATTATACGCTGTTGATGGTCTGGCTTAACTTCTTGATTTCGACGGGAAAAGTAGTTCTAGCTGAATTGGATAAACTGCGCCATCACTAAAAACGAGTGAGCATAAGATATAGAAGTCAGACTGTGAGAATGAGTTGGCTATTAGATGATGGGACAGTCTTTGTAGGCTCAACAGACGTTGACCACTACTCAATTTATTCATCGCTTGGTTAAATTACTCTCAAGGAGTTTTGGTTAACATTATTTATAAACTTCCTTGTGCTGACGTGTTGGTACTTAATTTCTTGTACCATCCTCCGGGTTACACGATGCATACTTAAATTAAATACTGCTTACTTTCATTTATAGCAGCGTTTATCTAGTGTTTTATTGTAGTTGTTGCTATGTTTAATGTAGCCCAAACGCTTGTTCGAGAAAATAAGTACCTAAACGTCGGTACAAAGAGATTTGAAAAAACACCCATTTAACTCACTAATGAATGTGAATATAGTTATTTTATTTTTCTATGCTTCTTTCATAATTTATGTGTCTAAGATAGTGGGTTTTTCATGATTTAGCCTGTTTTAGATCGTCGTTTTTCCTCTCAAAGTTCTACACGTAGCTAACCACAACATATATCAAAAACTTTCATAGTAACGTAGCGGTGAAAAATCGATTTGTCAGGCTGTTTACGGCAATAGTAATGGCATAAAGAATAAGTAAATCGAAACTACAACATTGTACAAAATCATGTAGCGCTATATTTTTTATGCACATTTCTTTTTATCATTTTTATAGAAATTTATTTACGTAGCATGTGTCAATTTCTCTACTTTTTCAAATTCATTTCAAATTATTCTCATTCACATATGTAGATTTACGATGTAATTAAGTTTATCACCTGATATCTGTTTTATAAAATATCTTTATTTGGTCATTATGGCCAATTTGAAGCCGAAGTCCAATATTTTCTGGTGCACTACTAATAGTTGTGAACGGGTAATTCTACTTGGGTGCTTTGGTGCCACTGGATAGATGGACATCTTCCCACTTTACAAGAAGTGTCAGCCTAGCATAGCTATCTTTTACCATATTACATAAAGGATTGGAATCACCTACTTATTGCTCTAGGCACTAAAGCCGAGGTCACCATGTCAATTGCTATTGGTTCTCCTATTTTCCGTTGAGGCCTAGGGCATAAACGACCATGGTTGTCACCGCCTTGCGAGCGAATGCATATTCTCGGTTTGGTTTAAGTCACTGCCAGTTTATCGTTAGGAAGCATTGATAAACCTACAAATTCTACTTGGATACTCTTCATCGGACCATCGTGTTTGCCTTTAGTTGAGAAACGCGGATTGTGTTTGCTGAATCATCATTTAAGTTGGCTGTTTAGACTTTCTGCTCGCGGCGGTGCTAAGAATCATCAAGCACAACAATGAAAAAGCTATTAGTAACTAATGTTTCACTGCAATATAACCATAAGAAGAGAATCAGAAGGCAAATTTTTAGAAATAACGACAAAGATAATAATTTATGCAAAAAAATATTGTGATACAATATATACTTGCAAATACTGTGAGATTTGCATGGGGGAGGATCTAGTCACTACCTACATAACACACAGAAGTGAGGAAGACCAAACTTCTATGCAACACCATTATGGCCAGGTCAGCATTAAGGATGTACTGGACTTTAACTGTTTTTGCCACGTCAAAATTTGTCAGCTTTGTTACTTACGCCAATTCAGCGCTGGGTGAGAGAATAATGCTCCATTGGGCCATCAAATTAAGGGCATATGGGAAATGTGACCAAGCCAGCACAGTTGATAGTGCCTTATTTTTTTCTAACGAGGAGCACTTGTTGGCCAATCCAAAAGATAGAAAACTGCTGGATTGCTTGGTTTACATGAGAGGTAAGATCGTCAATCTTATGACCAGGTGTTAGTATTCGAAAAAGCCGACACGTAGTTTGACTGCAGCCTGTTTTCACTAACCTTCCAAGGTCTAATTGGAAGACCTGGTCAGTTTTGCCATTACTGCATAGGCTCTTCGTTTATGTACATTGAGGAAAAAATTTTGTATTTGTTGATATGATAATAATATTAAAGACGTTTGATATTCTTTATTATTTCGAGTCACCTGTGCAAATATGATATCCAATTAGACCTCTGCACGTTTATTTAAAAATACACTGCTTTTCTTTTGCATTATATATTCAGATAGCTCGATACTTGTTCTCCAATGAAATTGCTCGAAAACGTTGTGTAATTTCATTTGGTATTCGTATTGACAGTTTTTGCAAAGCGTAGATTCAAAAATTTGCATTTTGATGCGGTATGACTTACTTGTAGACTTCTCTATCCGCTGGTTGACGAAAGAATTTTTTATGTCTGCCTATCTTTTATAGAATCGAGCAACGGAGGCAATTGAGGGTTATCATAAAACGAATTCAGGTTTCCCTTATCTTACTGGTCAACCGGCTGTTAGCTCAACAAACAACGATAGTTTTGAATCCCCTTACTATTCTGTAGTGCATTACGAATGCGCAACAGCGGACAAGAATGCGCTGACCATTCACAACCACCCCGAGGAAATCCAGCATCTACTTCGCCATAATAATTCTAAGTTTATGGGCACAGTAACACTTGGCCGACCAGATTCTTCGAAACCATTTGCACATTCTTATTCAGATTCGTCCCGTCTGTCGAGCCATGAAATGCAGGTTAGCTGGAATCTTTTTGTAAAGAGTTGTTAAATCGTTTTACAATTCTCGACATTAAGTCAGTTATTTCATTTAACTAAATCTGTCCACAGTGATGTTAATATTTACTTAGAGTTTACTTCAGATTTTTTCATCCGAGAATACTTAGCACCAGGTTTTTCGCTCTAGCAACATTTCCGTACGGCTTCAATTCTTTTGCTCAATTTTGCAACTGTTAAGTGTGTATTTACTGTCACCAAATAAGAATAATGTCATATCAGGATGGCGTACTGGACAGAGTTACAGACTGATGCAAATGTGTTCCAGTTCGAGTTCCGGCTATGACAAAATTCTCGACAGTATTTGAAGAGTTCCCAATAAAGAGAGTGGTTTTTAAATCAGAGACTCTTGTTAATATGGAGATATTAACCTGCTTAATGATTTAAAAAAGGCACCCTAGATCTCTTCACAATACCATTACTGCCAAGTATGCTTTAAAACGAGTTGATATAGGCGATGCATCCTCACGGTTTATACTCTTGCTTCTTAAACCTGACCGTACCTATCAGGTAACGCTACTCAACTAAGAAAGTGAAGTTAAGAAGATTAATATACTAGGAATAAAAGACAAGATCGCCGCTGAGTTTGATTCGTTACCACTTCACAAAGGATTACCAGCAACCAACTTGGAACCTATCCTGGAAGACGAGTTGTCCTATATTACAAAATTTGGATATAGTTGGTTTCAATTGTTTCTGTCATGTCAAAATCTGCAAACCTTATTTCTTACGCTAATCGGGCGTTGGCTGAGAGCCTCGACAATCGAACTGAGGGCATGCATAATATAGGGCCTAATCAACGCAGTTAATATTCCTAGTTGTTATACTAACGAGAAGCATTTGTTTTCCGAGCGAAAACGCGTCTATTCATGTATTCAGCCCACCTACCAATAAAGCATATTTTAACGGTTATTATTATTATTATTATTATTACAATCATTTATTGTTACGCTAGCATTTAATTTTCTCGGGCCTGCTATGCAAATAAATCCTAAAAAACGTCGGGTTTTACCTGATACGAACGGATATTTCATCTCTTTTGTCTTTCTGGTTTAAATGGATTCTAGATCGACTTTTAAATCGTGCTTGGTTTGGCATTTTATCACTCTACGAATATTATTATTAGCTGAGCTAGCAAAAATTTGGTGCTTAGATTGAAAAATCCCCACAGGTTATTCAGAGATCCGCAAGAGCTTGTAACACAACATACAATGGTACCTGCAATGTGCCTAGTTAGACTATATATAGCCTCACTTAGTTGGATGAACATAACAGTGATGGATATGCACGAAACACATACATGACACCCAACTATCTATTGAAATGAACATTTATATAATTTAACGAACATTGGTTGCGCTGGTGGTGATAGCAATTACTTTTAATCAAGTTTGCGATCCTGATATAAATGCCTGACGCATTATGTACATACATTTGTCAGTATAAACTAAGTATCGTAGTGTGTGGAAAAGGCAACTCCTCCAGTAGACCGGTTCCACCCTTATAGGGAACTCATCACGTACAGTCCAGAATTTGCCGTGGACAGGGCAGTTATATAGTAAATAATGTTTCTTGGTTAGAATTTATTTTATTTAGAGCCTATATAGCATCCCTTTAGCCCCAAAGTTCCACCTAACCATCCCCATACTGTTATTATAGAACAGATACTACGTTACATGGAGAAGTATTGAAATGAACATTTATACTGACAAATGTATGTACATAATGGGCCAGGTGTTTATATTAAGATCGTATCCTTGATTAAAATTAATTTTTATTACCGCCTGTGAAACCAATGTTGGTTTACTTATATAAATGTTCATTAAAATAGCACTTCCCCATATAACGTGGTCTTTGTTGAATGCTGCCAACTTGGAGATAGATGGAACTTTAGGGTCAAAGGGGTGCTATATAGGCTCTACGTAAAGGAAAGGCTAACCAAGAAACTTTATTTAGTATATAACTGAAAATTGTTTGTAGTTTACGTCAGGGTGGCTCAGTGGTTAAAGCACCAGATCTCGAAGCGTACGTGATGAGTTCCCTTTAAGAACGAAACCGGTCTACTGGATGAAATGCCTTTTTCACACTATACAATGATTAGTTTATAGTGACAAATGTATGTACATATGGGTCAGGTGTATATATCTACTGAAAGGTCAGTTGAGGTATAAATGATATGAGAAATATTTCACTTGCTTCATTAGGTGGATTTTAAAAACTTATCATGATGGATGAACTGAAGAAGACACCCGCCGACGGGTGTCGATATATTTTGAATAGTCGAAACTGTGTTGGTCAAAACGCAGATCAGGAAATAATATTCACTATCCTGCTTGAGAAGATTCCTTGGAACCGGAAGTTCAAAACCAATTACACGTAGATAAGGATGGTGCACCAAGTTCTGTTATACTTGTAAGATCCTGCATTCTAATTTCCGTTACGCAACATACGTCGAATCCTAACTTAGCCTACATGAGTGCTAGAACTTATTGTTGTGTAATGTATTTTAATGTTGACATTTCAAATTTTCTGTCTTTAAAACCTAACTTAGGTTTAATGAGCAGTAGTATAACTGAACTATTTTAGATATTTTGAAATCCGAAATTGGCCCAGTGATTTATACATTATCCACCATATTCATATCATCTAAATAACGTTATTATTAGATTGGTAAGAGAACGGAGAATTGCTGTAAAGGAAAACTAGATCGCTCATTCCTAGTGGGGATGGGTTTCTCTTTTCTTAGATAGTTTGCCGACCAAGGTTAATGAGTACTGTTTGAACAGACGCCAGTGGCCAAAGCTTCGATCAATAGGCGAAACTTGCCCTTCGTGTCTGGCACGTTTGTTCTCATTCCGTTACTATCAATTCACTACTAAATTTTACCGCGTGGTTTAAACAAATTTGTGGTTTCACATGAAACGGGATGATGGTTTTATTCCATCATTTATATATATATATATATATATATATATATATATATATATGCAAACATAAGAAACATGGTTTCCCATGAATAACAGTTTAGAATTTATTGTTGTTTTTTGATCAACTAAACTAGGCTTGTATTTTGGACATCTAACGAACTAGTTGAAACATACATGCGTTTAAATTGTGCACATTTATGCTTCAGGTCATCAAAAGTAAACGCCTCGTCGTCTTTAGCATGTGCGGAACAATAGATGTTAGAAATTATTCATTGTTGATGTATTTCAATTAACAACATTTTATTTCATTGCCTCTGAGATTGAGAAAGTAATTCTATCCTGACCGCTTATGCTTGTTTAAAACGCGGTGGTCGTGGTCGTGGTTGCTCAAGTTTTAGCTACGACTATCTCATGAATCTGTCTCTGTAAACACAAAATTTTGATCTTACTGTAGAGCGTATGTCCTTTGTTGTAATTATTGATTTAATCAAAATCGTCTATTTGTGAATTGACTTATATATATTTTTGACACATTTTTCCATTCATACACATCCTGATGCGTAGGAATTAACTAAATCAACCGTTCCGCCATTTCGTCAGTTGACGACCTTAAGCACAGAAAGCGTTGGCTCGTCCACTAATGTTTTCTACTCCAGTCATGGCCACCAGTCAGGTGGTGATCGTCAATATCCATCTGAAGCTGCCCATCCGTCAACCAGTAACATCAAGAGCAAAAATTCTATTTTTTCTTTTGGGCGCAGCGTCGAGAAATGGACGCCTCTTTCTTCAGCATCTCTTGCCAACAATGCGGATTCTTCTCATTGTGCAACTAAATCAGTCTCAAATTTGGTGGGTATTGCATCAAATAAAAAAGTGGATTCAATGTCTCTTGAAACAGATGTGTCAAAGGAGTCAATTCAACTAAAGCAAACCATGCTGACTGCAGATTTAAAAACCCAGTTAGCTTCTGGTCCATTAAGATTGAGAAAAACAAATCTCGGTATAAATGATGGTATAAAGACAAATGACCTATCAACTGAGGTAAGCTGCCTGGTGCAATTATGTGTTTCTCCTTTACTTTTTCGATTATGACTATTTTGTACGGATATTTTGTAATGAGTATTGCTTCGTGCGAAGATGAAATACTAAACATAAACAGCCTATTATACGCTCGTAAAGTGAAACCGCAGGTTAATAATCGTGGTTCGGCGAGTTTCAATGACAACCTTTTTATAACGCTGCCTATTGAAGACTTACTGAGCATAGTTATTCACAGTGTGTATATCAATCTTCTTTTGTTTACAGAATGACATCTCAGTATTCGTATGAAGCATATGGACCATCGTCTCCTATCTTCTTGAGAGCATTACCGAGACTAGTGACGACTATCAAATATCGAACTAAACGTTTTTTTATTCCGCCATTGTTTCGTATGTCGTATCTTTTGCAAAAGTTTAAGTTTTACTGATAATTGAGGATATAAAAAAGTGCGGCCTGGATGTAGTCGCAATACATCACTCACCGTGGTATCCTGCGCGCTATGGAATCGATAGTTGTCGTTAGTCACTTATCAGTGGTCAAAACTGATTGCAAGGTTTCTCGTACATTAGTGTTATGCATCCAATTTTCCGACGAAGCCCTGGTTTAAGTAATATTAATATTCTGCTTTGATCTGTTGGATAGCCGGATAGTATGACTTATATTTATACTTTTTGGAAAAATTCTCAATGGATCAAGTGTCATTCTTATTTGTGACTTAACAGTAACTAGGACTGATGCAAGCACCAATCAAATCCTCGTGTAACTGATTCATACTCGCGTATTATGTGACATTTTTGGTATCATAACAACTTATGTGAAGCCCGCAATTTTGATTAAAATATTTTTTGTCATCTTCCGCGTAATAAATGAGTTTGATTGTATAAATGTTTAATACAATGCCACTTCCTCAGGATGCGTGATGTCTATTCAATAATGACAGATTGGAGAAGGCTAACTGGAATTTTGGTTAAAAAAGATGCTATATGGGCTCTACCGAAAGTAAAGGCTAAACAAAACCAAGTTATTATATAACTGAAAATTGTGCGTAGTGTGCACCAGAATGGCGCAGTGGAAAGTCACAGGTTCCGAAGCGGATGTGTTCTGGTTCGAGCCTTGTTCGCTGCAAAATTCTGAGCAGTGCCTGAAGAGTTCTCACTGAGGACGAACCCCGTCTACCGGATGAATTGTTTTTTCTATATTATACAAGTGTATAGATAGTGAGATTGGCGTTCGTATCAATCCCGCAACCTTGATTTAACCAATGGTCTTACACTACTCAATTTGATTGTGGTTGATTTCAGCTGTTTCTGCCATGTCCAAATCTATCCATTTTGTTTCTTACGCTAATCTAACGTCGGAGTGCAATCTCACTAACCGAATGATAATACAATCTCGTCTGCATAGTCAAGATCGATTAATCTACCGCCTTGGAGAACTTCGACAACTGCATCCTGGATAGAATATCCAATAAAACCTAATGATCAACCATATCAGATGCAACATTGACGTCTATAAATTTTCACCATTAGTAAAGTTCTTACGTCAGACTAGATGGCGTCCTTGCTGTTGTTTTCGCTGAAGTTTAAGAGAGCATATTTGGATAAGTTGAAAAGGTATCATTGGTTGATGCTTTTGGTATCGGCTTTTGTTGACTGCTTACAGAGATCCATTAGGTTAAAGAAGCCTCAGCTGGTAAACTAAAGTAATTCTGAATTCATTGTCCAGCTTGAAACAAGTCTGTGTTATCTGAAGCTCGGAGTGATAACGCGTAGATTAGGAAGGTGTGCACAATTCTGGGATACACGTAGGATCCTGCATTCTGGTTTGGAATGCGCACGCACACTATTCATTGAGATTACTCTAGTATTGCATCAGTTCAAATGTGACGAATAAAATAGTTAGTCTGACGCGTGAAAATTGTAATTACCATCTATTCACTGCAGTTTCACTTAATCGGAAGTGGATGTGTATTAATTATATTTATCTGAATCTCTTTTATTTATATATACACGCACACATATGCGCATGTGTGACGTTCGCCTATCTAATGATATTTATATAATTAAACGAAAATTGGTTGCGTGGGCCGTGATAACAGTTATTATAATCAAGGTTGCGAATTTGATATAAACACCTGACCCGTTAAGTACTTACATATGTCAGTATAAATTAAGAATTGTATAGTGTAGAAAAGGAAATTCATCCAGCAGACCGGTTTCGTCCTTATTGCGAACTCATCATCTACTGGCCAGAATTTGCCGCGGACAGGGCTCGAACCTGGACACGTCTGTTTCGGAATCTGGTGCTCTAACCACAAAGCCACCCTGCGACAGGATGTCCTATTATCTCACATTCCTCACCAAAATATATAGTGGGCAAAGGGTGTAATACCGGCTCCTACTGATGAGTCGCCAGTAAACGCGAAACGAATGTGCATGAGATTATACTTTTAGTTCATGCTGTCTTTGGTTTATCCAATTTGTTACTAGGTCCGCAACAACTAATTCATAACTGATGTTGCTTGTACTATTATTCTTATGCCGGAAATTTACTGTCAGATACTATTAGAGCTCCTCTTTTTTATCTGTTTTTTTAGTGGTGTTGAATTTTGCACTGTCCTGATATTATATGCGAATCTAGTACAAGAATGGTTGTTGTTTTCGTAGCATAAAATGCACTTTTCCTCTTGTGCTAATTTCGTCTAGTTGCTTCTATTGCACTTTGTCTAAATATCTCCGGCAATTGTTGATTTTCGAATACTTGTCTTGTTACAGTCAATTTAGAATTTTTTCCTTGCACTTTTGCAACCACACGCTAATAAGTAATTTTTCATTATACGTCGCGTACCTAGTTAAAATATAATCAGAAGGATATATTTACGCATGCATTTCGCGCTTACTGGCGACTTATCAGTACGAGCCGGCATTACGCCCTATATTCACTATATATTTGGTCAAGAAATGTGGGACAGTTGAGAGTTACAGTCTCCTATACGACTGTATTCGAGCGGTATTGGAGCTATCTTCATACAAATTCTTCGAAAATACGATTTCATAGTCAACTCAATGTAAATAATATATATCGTGCCTGTAAAGCTACCAACGGTTCTTCACAATACCAAGCTTGTACCGGGTATCAAAAAAATGACTTTCTGGATAAAATAAATTTCAACAAAAATTGAGAATTACTACTAATTCTGACCAATTTTTATTCAAGCAAATTCATACACTCTGGCCTTGATCGATATCAGTTACCACTTTTCGCGATAATCATGTATCATTAAATAAAATATATAACAGTCAGTTTCTGTTTGTTGCAGAGTGCCCAGTAAGTGCAAATCCGGTCTATTTGATGAATTACATTGGCTATCTTATGCTCGGTTTCCATTATATATATATATATATATATATATATATATATATAATAATGATATGTGTGTGTGTGTGTGTGTAGTGTTTATATTTTGTTTTGCGCACGTAGTAAAAAATTAGTTCAAGTATGATCAGAAAGATAAGCTATAGACAGCATGAACGATGTTATAATCTCATGTTCACATTTGTTTCGTGCTTACTAGCCACTCATTAGTAGGATCCGGTATTACGCCCTATACTCTATATCTGCGGGCGTGGAATGTGGGAAAATTGGACGTTAAATCTCATACGAGAGTGTAAGCCCGATTGGTCGCCAGTAAGCACGAGAAGAATGTGCACATGGGATTATATTTTTCGTTCATGTTGTCTTTATTTTATCCTTCTGGTTATATTTGAAATAATTTTTTCTACGTTCGTAAACACAATACATTTCTATATATATATATATATATATATATATATATATATATATATATATATATATATATATATATATATATATATATATATTTGTTTGATATTGAACAATGAAGCAGTACAATCTGGATCTTTGATATGTTTTATAAGATAAAATATTAACCCGTACTTCTTTGCATTTATTTGATGATTTTTGAAATGGGACAGCACAGCCCTGATGGGGAGGGTATTAGTAATGTGTACGCGCCGATGAAGCTAATAGCCGCGCGAAAATTATTCTGAGCAGAAACGAGCACCATATTGATCATTGATCCGACATGTTCGACTACTTGTAATGATCCATGTAATTACGGCCGATGTGGAACAGACTGTCTGTCTGGATAAATTGGTGTAAGGTAGTTCAGATGCTAAGCTGACTAAGTAACAAACTGGTTAATTATGTATTAGGTTTTGCGAACCTAGTAACAAATTAGTTCAGTTGTGACCAGAAGGATAAACCATAGGCATATATATTAGCTCTTCGCAACAAACAGTATTTAACTGTAAACTGGTTAATTATTTACATGTAAAATTTATTAGTCTTACTTAAATGCACACTGTTTTGTTAAATACTTTTTTTATATATGCGTATATTTGTGTGCTTGTGCACATAGAAACTATTTCGTTACTTTATGAGAGCTTTTGAGCTTACCTAGATTGGCGTGAAAAGTAAAAAGAAGAGATAGATTCGCATAGAAAATATTTGTAAATTTCTTGCGTACACTTTAGGCTTAATCGTTAGAATTTTAATTTTTATTACGCCGTGTATTGAATTAGTTTCAAAGGATTGTAAAGGGAGGTCGAATAGACCACTAATGTTTTGATATTTTGAAACCTCTAACTTCTGTTAATAAATGCTTTAAGTAGTCTGTCTTCTTCATTGAAACTGAGTCATTCGTCTAGCCAGATTTTGTAGAGTGGAGTGGGCATGCAGTACAGAAGAGACTATGCAGACGGGTCGGCTATAGGCTGATAGAGCAATTTGTGGTGGTTTAACAGGCGTTGACCACCACAAGCTGCAATCGAAGGATAGATAGACTAGCAATGCAGTGATCGCGATATCGACAATTCGATGATGTCGCGGCGTATTTTCGCTATAGAAGGAGACCTTGAATTGCCAAATAGTCGAAGGTTTTCCAGGAGAAGGCAAGGTCGAGTGAAAGCGTAGGATAATTTCGCCTAAGTGGCTTTGGTTATGTTATAATCTGTGAAAGAAACCTAGATCTCGTTTACGTTAGATTATGCATTGCCCACCTCTATTTGCTTGGAAAACATTTTTCATCATCACTAACCATGTGGGATTTTTTTATGAATTTTATAACATTTAAAAAAATCGTTAAACGATTATTCTATTCTTAATAATTTATTATATTTGTTTTCTTCTAGTCAGCACTCAACGCAGGATCTGTTGAATCACCAATTCTGAAAGCTCAGACATTCAGTACTGAATCATGTGCGGTGATTCTAGCATCAGTTAAAGCGAATATTAATAATTCCATTACCAGGGCACACCATGAAACTTCAGATGATAAAACTGTTCAACCGAGACGCATAATGGAATTAGCGTCTGCTAGCATATCTTCAACATCTGGTTCAGATAAATCGCCGATTTGCGCTCTAGGTCTCCAGGCTGCAGCGAAGTATGTAAACTCGTTTGACACTGAGTCCACCTTATCTTCTGTTACAAAAAAACGCGACATTAAGATTTTTCCCAATACTAGTGATCGAAACAATGTCTGTCACCGAAGTAAGAACCAATTTATTTTTGTGTGTTTATGCGTTTTTATTTGTCAAAATTCTATTGCCTAAAATATGTGCACATATAATCCCATTCTGCTATATTCAAATTAAATATTTGTATATATATAATATTGTATATAGTATAATATGTAATAAATATATAACTTTAAAATTTAAGGATCTAGCTAAAATTAGGATTGGCTAAAAATATCTGTTGAAATAAATCTGGAAATTTCATGCAATGATTAGCGTCCGTAGCGTAAAGAATGAGATGCATGACTTTCAACCAAATGTTCCCACGTTCGATCTCACAAAACAGCAATTTGGGCTACTTATGGAGAGTGCACGTTAACCCCTAAACGGACTAGTAGATGAGTTGTAGTTGGTATTTTTCGTACCTTTTAGTTAATGTCTGCAATGCTTGGGTTCGAATATTGCCATGATACTGTAGTTTAATAACTATATATATATATATATATATATATATATATATATATATATATATATATATACAGGTGTGTATTTATGTATGTATATGTGTATATATTTATGTGTGTATGTATGTATTTATGTTTGTAGGTGAGTATGCATGATTGTATGTTTGTATTTATGTTTATTTAATTAAACGAACATTGGTTGCATGAGCGATGATTATAATTCCAATCAAGGTTGCGATCTTGATATATACACCTGACCAATTATTTACATACATTTGTCAGTATAAACTAAGTAATGTGTAGTGTGGAAAAGGCAATTCATCCAGTAGACCGGTTTCGTCCTTATTGGGAACTCATCATCATGCACACCAATACAAAAGTCATTAATAGCTAATTTATTACTGTCATATAATCTTAAGAACAAATTTTAAAAATCAGAAAAATTTATAAGAATAAGTTATAATAATGTCAAAAAATATAATTTATGCACATAAATTAAGAAGAATAGGTCTAGTCACTATGAGTATAGTTACTTAGATAACACGCAGAAGTAAGGCAAACTAAACCTCTTCAGGACACTATTATTGCTATGTGAACTTTAAGGCAAGGCAGAATCAGAAATACAGCTTCCTTGCGGTTTTCACTACATCATGTCATAAACACAACCGAACTTCGCGGCTAAATTTGCCCTACTAAGAAAATAAAGTTACAAAGATAACTCTACTAGAAATATAATAAGTTCTCTACTGAGCTCGACTCGATGCTATTTCACGTAATGTGTTTGTATTTATGTTTATTTAATTAAACGAACATTGGTTGCATGAGCGATGATTATAATTCCAATCAAGGTTGCGATCTTGATATATACACCTGACCAAATATTTACAGACATTTGTCAGTACAAACTAAGTAATGTGTCGTGTGGAGAAGGCGATTCATCCAGTAGACCGGTTTCGTCCTTATTGGGAACTCATCATCATGCACACCAATACAAAAGTCATTAATAGCTAATTTATTACTGTCATATAATCTTAAGAACAAATTTTAAAAATCAGAAAAATTTATAAGAATAAGTTATAATAATGTCAAAAAATATAATTTATGCACATAAATTAAGAAGAATAGGTCTAGTCACTATGAGTATAGTTACTTAGATAACACGCAGAAGTAAGGCAAACTAAACCTCTTCAGGACACTATTATTGCTATGTGAACTTTAAGGCAAGACAGAATCAGAAATACAGCTTCCTTGCGGTTTTCACTACATCATGTCATAAACACAACCGAACCTCGCAGCTAACTTTGCCCTACTAAGAAAAGAAAGTTACAAAGATAACTCTACTAGAAATATAATAAGTTCTCTACTGAGCTCGACTCGATGCTATTTCACGTAATGTTTCCAACCAAAAATTGTGATGCGCACGTGGACCCCATCCTAGCAGACTATTGGGTCGCATTATACCCAGTTTGTATGTTTCTGCCATATCAAAATTTGTCAACCCTGTTTCTTACGCCAATCTGGCTTTGAGTGTTAGAATAAAGCTCCAATGGGCAATCGAATTGAGGACATACGCACAACATGGCCGAGCCTACGCAGTTGATAGAGCTTTATTTGTTTTTCTAATGAGGAGCACTTGATGGCCAATCCAATAATACGTCTTCGTATCTCAGCGTCGATTATTTGTTCTTGGTAGCCTACATGTGTTATGCTTATCGAACAACTATGGTCGAAAGCCTATACGTATCTAAAATAATCAACTCTAAGGGGCCCAGTCTCACTAGCGTATAATAAGACTGCACGTTCGGATGCATTTTAAACACGACCTTTAGGCAGAGTGAAATAATCGCGTTTCTCCACAAATAGCAATGGCTGGATAAAGGTACTCTAGCTTTCGCGATTCCTATATTCACCTAGTCATAAATATTTCCTGAGTCATTGATAAGGCTGCCAGATATGTAAACCTGTCAACTATGTCCAGATCCTCATTTGGTTGTTGCAGACTTGGAGTGAGTGGTGGGTGATGCTGTAAACGTATATTAAATTTAGATGGTGTGAATTTCATACCGAAAAACGTAACAACGATTGCTAATTTATTCAAGGTTAGCTGAACAAAACCTAAATTTACGATCAAAAGTACGATATTGTCTGCATAGTCAAAGACGACTAATCTACAGCCTGGCAGAACTTCAACACTTGCATTCTGAACGTATGGGAGAATTGTTCATAATGACATCTATTTCAAAATTAAAGAAAAATTGAGAGAGTGAACAGCCCTGACGAACACAACTGTTGATAGTAAAGTTTTTTGTTAATTCGTTTTGGACCTTAACGCGACCAGAATTTTTTTGTAGAGAGCACGTATAATATTTACAAATTTGGTGGACACCACTTTTATACAGAATTTCGAATGAAAAACTGTGATCAACTGATTCAAAGACGGTTATTATGAGGTGGCGATGTACATGTCGTTATTCAAGAACTTGCTTTGAGTTAAAACTATTATCTATACAACCTCGTCCTGCCTGAATTTGACTTTTTCTTCTCTAGTATGTAATTCACGAGAAGCTTTAGGACGGCATAATATAATGGACGAAAATAACCTAGATACAACTGGAGTCAATCTTATAATGCGATGGTTATCGCATGAATTAAGATTGCCTTTTTGAAGATAGGAATGATGGTCGACTCATTCCAATCAAGTGGTACAATTTTCTCATTCGATAACTTATGGAGAAGGTTACTCAGTACTGAAGAAATTATATCTGCACCGTCTTTATATAAGCTCGAAAACAAATCATTATTGCCTGCAGCTTTGCGACGTTTAACACAGCATTGCATTCCATATTTCGAACTCTGATGGTTCCTCACTGTTAATGCATGCATATATTCGGGATTGTGACTGGCAGAGATACACAAGAAAATTAATCTTTGAAGTGTTCAGTCCACCTATCAAGACTTCTTGCTTTATCAATTTGTAGATGATTTTTACTATAATTCATAGTTTCGCTAACTGTTAATTTTCTCCCACCTGTTGCGCAGATAAGTTGGAACAAACGGCGGCTATTACCTGATGCTAACGTTTCTTCCATCTCTTCGGCCTCTGATAAAAGGATTTAGACTGCGTTTAAGTTGGCGCCTTACAACTCTTATGTGTTTTATTATATGCTGAACTAGCTTGAATTTGGCGACTTGTTTCAAGTATCCGCATATATTATACAGATATATAATAATTATTTTAACTGAAACCTACAATGATACATAAAATAGTACTTGTATTGTGCATAGTGTAACTTGACTTCATCCAAAATAAATTCGAATGTTCATCATCAAGATCAATTAGCTTTTAATTCAAAATATCCTCATATCCTCAGAAAGACGGTTGTGCGAGTTCGCCTACATATATTTTAAGCTTATTCTTACTTATTTTCCCGGCAAACTTGAGTGAAAATTTAAAACGAATAAATACATGATCTGAATCGAGAAGTGTTCGAAAGCGGACGACAATTCAGGATTCGACCACGCCGTCTGTAACTAATTGCTACATGATCCATTTGAATCTACCGTTATCTGGGGGCTGGCGGACGCCAATGGCACAACGTCTTACACCAAATCTTATGTTTGTGTATAAACAGTGTTCCGCACAGCAATCAAAGTCTTTCATCATTATGGTTGCGCATCGAGCCTAAAGTGAATCTTCCACCTAAATGAAATTCTGCGTCACTTAAGCGTCCATTTTGAGCATTCATGTCACTCATAAAAAAGACTTTATCCTAACTAGGTTCGACACCTAATACATACTTGCCTATAAATTAGGTCTTCGCAACAAACAATATTTAACTGTTTATCCTAACTTCTTGGTCTACTAAGTAAAGTGCTTAGGTTTGAGCATAAAGCGTGCTTGTCGTCATCTGAGCTGAAATCGGTTTATGTGTGCATGTATGTATGCATGCGTGTGCGCCTGTATTTTTTTATGTATGAATATTTATGTTTGTCTATTGGTATGAATTCGTGTATGTTTGTGTTTATGTATGTGGGTGAGAGTGTAGTATTCATGCATATTTTTGTAAATGCATTTCTATTCAAATGTATCTGGAAAACCTTTTTATTTGCAGATTAACATTAAGTCCTAGAAAATATTAATAAAATTGTAAACTACGAATGCATTAGGTGAAGAATCACGTTCACATAGGATACCGCTCCTGCGTATCCGACGCAGAGATACATTACTTCTTTTAATCTATTGCAGATGACTCGTAATAGGATTAGGCGGTTTTGTGGGCATAGCCGTTTTGAAGGTGACTTTATTACTTTTATACACATACATATTGTAGATTGCACAATTTTTCGGCTATCTTTACTTGCCTAATTACAAATAGCGAATTCGGGGTATAGTGTACGCTCCTCCTGGCCTTTGCATATCTTCCTAGTTTCGTGTGAAATAACGTCTTACTAGGCATGACATGCTTAATGGAGGAATTGCTGGCAGAGTGGTAGTCTAAAGTAATTGCATTAAAAACAATGATATGCCCTCTTTGTAATATATTCGACTTATACCGCAAGAAGTTCTAGAATAGATTACCGACGTTATTTACATATGCGTTTGCTATGATTTCTATTTATTTTCTATTTGTTTTTCTCTCTGACAACTATGCCATTTTACTTAAATTAGCTGATACAGATGCTGACCATTCGACATCCTTTTCATGTAGTTCTGATAAAATTGCAATCGCCAAGCCAGTTTCGTTGGGTCTACCTCCCAAGCCTTTTGGCAATTCAACACCGCCTGCAAGTTTGTCCTGTTCTCCAGCTCATCTGAACAATCTGAGTGATGTAACAGTATCATCAACGTCATCTTCATTGCCAACATCTCCATCCCCTATGATCTCTTTTTCCACATGTCTGGCGAGCAATTCAAGTTTGCAATCTAACACTTCCACATCAAGCTTTGACGAGTTAGCTTTAGTTCCACCGAATATGTGTTTTAATTCCCCCAAAACTGTTATTCCTGCTACGAAAAGCTCTTCTAATAGTAAAGTTTTAGCTGCCAAATCGAACAGTTGCGGTATTACAACCAAAAAGACGTCAGATGCAGCACGGAAAGCTTCTTTACCAGGTTCTATCGGAGCTGAACTGAGTTTCACAACTTTAGAGCAAAGTCGACTGTCTTTAGATTGCTTGAACTTGTCTGAGAGCACTAGTTTCCTATTGAAGCGTGGAGGTATTGGTAAGTATTTTCCAATATGGTTTAATCTTGTAACTGAAACGTAATCAAACAGACCAATTCATATTTCGACAAAGTTCTAATTAGAGATTTAGCTAAGTATACTTTGGCTAGAGCAATAGTGGTGCACATAAATGCTTTCCCTAGTAATTGTATTTATTTTTATGCACAGTAAATTTTTGCTCAAAAGAACTGGATTCTTAAAGAAAACGTCAAAGAATAGTTTTATTGAAAACCAATATAATGTTCTAAAAATGAAAGTTATGTGATACGTATTGCGTACCTAATAACAAATCCGTTCGAATTGAACCACAAGAATATCGATATCACATCACATTCAGGGTAATAATTCCATTATATAATATGGATATGTTCTTTGTTGCGATAAACTAATATATATATATATATATATATATATATATATATATATATATATATATTCTTATAATTGGGAAAACACATATAACAAAGTGGATACAATCATACATATTTATACATTTTGGGTTTTCAATTGATTATGCTAGTGGTAACAAATCTGACTCGTTTTACTGCTGTTTCTTGTTTTGACTAGTTGGTGAGTGTGTATGCGTTTGTGTTTGTGTGTATGCGTGTTTGCATGTAAAGGTCATTCTCGCAGTATTGCAAAGTGATGTCTGAGATCTTGTCATTATTGTTTTGATAGCTTGAGAATTAACCATTTGTGCGCATTGTTCACTGTTACATATACAAGTGCTATTTTTCTCAGTATAGTTGATCGTTTCACCTTGTTGCGCAAAGTTGTCGTTTCCACATGGTTGCAGCGCCAGTGTGGATTGCAGTGTTAAACGCTCACATTGTTTGGAGTCTTCTGTCATAGTATGCGCCTCTGTTATTTCCACTTCAGTTCGTTGCCAATCCGATTGTATGTTTGTTGATTCTAGTCGAGCGCCTGTTTGTTCTTGGCTGGATACTAGTAGATTGTTGTTGAATTTTGTTATTCTTGGCCAGTCGATAAGAATATCATGTTGATGCAACTTTTGAATATTAACGTCAGATGCTTGTTGTTTTATGTAAAGGGCTTCATAGATAAATAATAATTTTTCTGATTTTGCTTTATGTATAATTGTGAAATTGGTTGAATTGACGGGGTGCCCCGTTGCCAATATATGATCGGAAATAGCTGATTTTCCTGACGGTGCCAAGCCTTTGTTAATCAATTTCTGTGGCATATGTTGGATTCTGCTTATCAATTGTTTCTTCGTACGTCCGATATATGTGCTACCGCACATACCATGTGTACATGACAACTTTGCGCAACAAGGTGAAACGATCAACTACACTGGGAAAAATAGCACTTGTATATGTAACAGTGAACAATGCGCACAAATGGTTAATTCTCAAGCTATCAAAACAATAATGACCAGATCTCAGACATCACTTTGCAATACTGCGTGAATGACCTTTACATGCAAACACGCATACACACAAACAAAAACGCATACACACTCACCAACTTGCCAAAACAAGAAACAGCAGTAAAAACGAGTCAGATTTGTTACCACTAGCATAATCAATTGAAAACCCAAAATGTATAAATATGTATGATTGTACAAGAGATGATTAGTATTCACGAAATAAATGGCCTTTATCCACTTTGTTATTTTGTTTTTGATTATCCTTATTATAAGAATACTGTGTTAAATTAAAAAGGCATGGACATTATAAATATATATATAAATAAATAAATAAATAAATAAATATATATATATATATATATATATCAGTGGTGAGGAGGACACCACTTGACGCAAATTCTAAAGAAACTCCATGAAATGTGGAGCCAGCTTATCACCAAAGAGTCATGCAGTAAAGTGAAATATATATATATATATATATATATATATATATATATATATATATATATATATATATATATATATATATCACTACTCAGATATATGTATAAAATAGTGGTAGATGAACATCGTATTAAATCTGAAAAATGGCTTAAATACAATCTCAAAAGACAGAAGAATATCAAAACAGTGTTTTTTTAGGTATCACTTAAAAGAATGACATAATTGCGAAACCGGATTTATAAAAATTACCTGATCGGTGTTTTAACTAGCACAGGCTAAATTCCAGTTGTCTTGTGTTTTGAATATATTTCACTCATTCGTTTGTTTTTAAAACTTGTGTTGATAGGCGAACCGTATAAAGCGGCCGCCAATAGTTGTCGAAATATTTTCAAGAAACGAAACAACAGGAATTCAACCTGTGTTAGTTAAAGCCCAGATCGGGTAATTTGGTAAGTAGGCTTAACTTCATCGAAATTGACAATAACCATTCTAAACACTTGCTACGTTAGCAAAGCCATATACCTGACCTCAATCGATAAAGTTTATCACATCGTGATAATATATATATATATATATATATATATATATATATATATATATATATATATATATATGAGATTACAACTTTGTTCATGCTGACTTTGATATATCCTTCAGGTCCTATTTAAACTGATGTATTGCTGGATGCAAAATACTTATTACATAATTGCATATATGGTAGTTTTCCGTAAGCGAATATATTGCTAATTAGGATTGTTGGATGTGGCTTGTTGAAGACGTTCACTGTAGAGGGTTAAATTAGAAGTATATTTAATTTCGTCTTTATTGAGTAACCCATCTGTAGTAGTTAGAATCACGAGTAAGAGTCTGGCCAAAGACAAACAACTGTGTAGCAGCCGGATTTCCTTGAAGTCTTAGATTAACTGAAGTCCGATGTTAGTGGTAATATCATTAATCTTTAATGATGGAACCACTGTTGTTTCTCCTTCGTTCAATTATAATATCGTTCAAAGCACTGACCACACAAATTTTCGATGTTTCTTTAAATAAGCTGATACCGTTTTACAGTTTCATAACTCTAAAAGACATCCTCAACTACCTGCTGCACCGATTGCAACAATAATACATTATATATTTTTATATTCGTTTTGCTAATGTCAATGCACGAGGTTATAACTTTTTGCATTATGAATCTATTCGGTATACACATATATTATCCTTGTAATTTGCCTTTTAGTTGGTCTTGACATTTCTTGTTATTGTTATCGTTCAAAATATTTGTCGATATATATAGATTAAATTTGTTCCTTTATTTTATGTTTATTTTTTCACCGACATATATATTTTCAAATCTTGGCGCATATATATTTGGTATCATTATAATTTACACATTGCATAAGGTGGCAAAGGCAATTCAACAAGTGGATCGGTTTCTTCCTTACTGTTAGCTCGTCAAGCGCATGTGAATATTTGCCGCGTCTGGGGTTCGTACAAAAGCACATTTGCTTCGTAGTCTTGCTCTCATCCATTGCGCTGCTGCTGTCGCATCCTTAAAATTTTTCAATTGCTTTCTAAAATGCTTTTCGTTGGTGTTTCCTTCATTTGGAGTCTATTTTGTATTTCCTTCGACCAAAAGTTATACTTAATCATAGTTATTAAAAGAAAACGCACCATGTCACCTGGGAAAGTGATATTAAATTTTATGTTAATGATAGGTATTTTAATCAAATATATGCTCGAATTATAAACTAAACTTGAAATGTGTTAGATAATTAAACGAACATTGGTTACGCGGGCGATGAAAACTATAATCTAGATTGCGAACGTGATATAAAGACCTGGCCCATTAAGTACTTAAATTTTGTCAGTAAAAACTAATAATTGCATAGTATAGAAAAGGCAATTCATCCAGTAGACCGGTTTCGCCCTTATTTGGAACTCATCATGTACTGGAAAAAAATTGCCGCGAACAGGGCTCGAACCTGGGCACCTCTGCTTCGGAATATGGTGCTCTAACCACTGAGCCACCCTGCCGCACACCTAAAAGAGAAAAAAACTAACCGAGTTACATTAGTTAGTATATAACTGAAAATTGTGTGTAGTGTGCGGCAGGGTGGCTCAATGGTTAGAGCACCAGATTCCGAAGCAGACGTGTCCAGGTTCGAGCCCTGTCCGCGGCAAATTCTGGCCGGTACATGATGAGTTCCCAATAAGGACGAAGCCGGTCTACTTGATGAACTGCCTTTTCCACATTATACAAATCTTTGTTTATACTGATATATATAAGTACTTAATGGGTCAGGTGTATATATCAAGTTCGCAACCTTGATTATGGTAAATGTTATCACCGCCTGCACAATTAATGTTCGTTTAATTATATAAATGTTCATTTCAGTTCCACTACCCGTATAGTTTGGTGCCTGTTCAGTAATTATAGATTGGAGATGGTTAGTTGGAACTTTCGGTCTAAATAGATGCCATAGGAGCTCCATCTTAAGGAAAAATAGACTAACCAAGTTACATTAGTTAGTATATAACTGAAAATTGTGTGTGATATAGTGTGCGGCAGGGTGGCTCTGTGATTAGAGCACCAGATTCCGAAGCAGATGTGCCCCGGTTCGGGCCCTGTCCGCGGCAAATTCTGGCCAGAAAATGATGAGTTCCCATTTAGGATTAAACCGATTCATTGGATGAATTGCCTTTTCTACACTCTACAATTTTTAGTTTATACTGACAAAATGTAAGTACTTAATTGGTCAAGTGTTTATATGAAATTCGCAACCCTGATTATAGTAAATTTTATCACCGCCCGCGCAACCAATGTTCGCTGCTAATATCACAACTTTACCAATTTTAGTGTTTTCCACTTTGTCTTTCCAGTTAGATCTAATTTCCCCTCGTTTTAATTCATTAGTCTGGCTTCTTCATTTGTAATTATGTATTTGTGCATTTATGTGTTTATTAAACAGAAACAGTGGACCATCTTCTGGAGCCAGATGTTGTAAATAATCTCTGCAATGCCTATTTGACAGCTCCGGAATGGCGAAAACGTGTAATTGAGCGCCGATTCAAAGAAGCCGCTGAGGCAAAAGCCGTAAGTTTACTTAATGCAGTTCTAGATCTTGCACACTTCTGCTTCTCCATTGCTTCGTTTTCAATTTAGTACTTATCTGAAACCCCGTATCCTGATAATTTGCTTTCATTTGGAAAAGAAGTAAATATTCATTTAAAACTAGATAAAAATCTTTTAAATCAATTTATAGACTTGAGTTCAACATCAATTCAATTTTATATCTAAACTATCGTCAATCGCCCGTACTGACGTATTTCATTATTCTCTTGTCATCATCAGAGTACGACGACAAACTGATTAACGACGATCAAACCGCAATGAATATATAAAGTATGGATAATTAGATATGCGGCTCTCACCTCTTGTTGTCTCATATATATTGTACTTAACATGGAGTATCACTGACGATATTATTTGTGTATTTCACAACGCGTTTATAAATGAATCAAATAAACAGTCATTATTGGCTAGGGTGTTTGATAGCAATTCTTTAAATAAAGGTCGCCAATTTTAAATAAACACTGACTCCCTTTTATTTCACGAGTCGCACAACATTGCAATACTACCGTCAGTCGAACATATTTGCGTGTTGCGATCGGCCATGGTAATCCTAAGAGCACGACGGAAATCTGACGAACCGAAATGCAAATATACGGATCTCACTAATTGTACTTGATTAGAAATATCGGTTGCACTGTTTCTATGCGGTCAAGAGCATAGTATGCCTTAACTTTTTGTAGCTTTTTCCATACGCGAAATTACTGCGGATGAGAACCACTCATGATTTTCTGGCTCGAACCTCGTCAGTCATTTGTGATGACCATGGACGGTCAAAATACGCCAGTACGTTCGACTGACGGTAGTTTAGCCATGTTTTTTTGACTGGTTGTAAAAATGGAATCTGTGTTTTTCTCAGTTCCATAAACACGATTTAATGAGTTCTGTAAATGTGTTCGCTTCTCTTGTTTGTATTATTTTCATTTATGTTATTTTAGCTGTTTTGTTATTTTTTGTACATTACCTCGTTGTATTTCTTTTACTTGATTACCCTTTTTCTATTACTTACTTTCTAAGTATGCTTATCACTGTTTTACTGCCATCCGTATATTTTAGAATTGAGATTTTCCCGCTGTCTGTGACAACCTTCGTTTTAGGCATACTATTTAAGTTTGTGGTTGTTTTCTCTCCCTGGCTTCTTGTATTTGCTTATCTTTTATTTTGTGGTTTTTCTACTTTGTTGCTATCATTCCATGAATAATTTTTGATTATTTGCGTCTTAATTTTTTATTGTCTGCAAAACTTTATGCACTTTGTGATGACTGATTCAAATTTGGTAATAATTTTCAGAAAGAAATTGAGAAATGGGGAGACGTGCCTGCTTGGAAACGCGAACTGTTGGAAAAACGCAAACGTGAGGTGAGTGTCTGACTAGTTTTTATTTTATCAAAGTTATACCTTATTATTATTTATTTGCGCATAGAGACATTTGAGAGAATCTTATCTTTTTACTGTTAAATGCATGGTGATTTTCAGTAGAGGAATCTATTATTTTTCATCCTTAATGTAGTTACCATTTCCATAATTTTACAGATCAACAAAATTAGCGTAGTAGTATAGTGCAGTAAAGGAGTTACCACATTTCTTCGCTATTATCATTCTTTGAGCTCAGTTGTATTGGTTTACTATCACAATAAAAGTTAAATATTAAAAACGTTCTGGTAAATGGTTATCAGTCACTCGCGAAAAGTCATTTAGACGTGCCTGATATTTTCTGCAACATTTGTGGTTGAAATTTAACACAGGTTTGTGCCTAATCGTTAGGATTATCAGATTGCGAAGAATTAACTACCATTGACTCATTGTAGAATCCACGACGGCTTGTCGTTTTGATTAGCAGCCGAAAATTAATGTCAAAATAACATGAGCATGTGAAGCTAAATGCATGATGCTCCCGTAGATCTCTTTTTACATGAAAAATCTTGTTAAAGATTTTAATTACGGTTATTAGGCATCTTATTTTCAACTACTTTCTTCAATGATTTAAATTTCTTGTCCTCAGAATTAGCCAGTTTTGATTTCCCTTATGCTTGATTATAAAAAAATTCTTGATCGACATTATGGTGTCAATTAATGATATCCCCAGTAGTTACTTCATAGTGCTTAGTTTCTTCGTAGAAAATACAGCTAGCTGTAGAAATATACTAACCATGTTTTTTTCATGATAAAAGCTCAGTGAAATGTAATTGAAATAAAGAAATTTTATTAAATGCCTGCCTTCCTTTTTAATTTAGGAGCAGAAATCGAATGAAACCGCCAGTTCGTTGATCGGCGCAATATCTAGTCCTCATGCCACAAGTGATTCGGAGTTGCGCATCAAACTTCAGCGTCGGTTGGAACGTGTTCAGATTGTCGATTCGACTTAGAAATTTGTAAGTGTTAACGTCCTACTTTGACAGAAATCTGCTGATTGTATTTGTTAATATAATCGAGCTTTATGTCTTGGCATAAACCGCATTGCTATATTTCTTTTAAGTATTCGCGAACCTCTTCATGGAAATATACTGATACGTTTCAGCCTTCCTCGTTCATCATGAGAGTTTACGTTGAAATTCTCTTGGATACGCATCCGCTCAAAGGTAGCTATGCAACACATATCGGTAAAACCGAACATGCTTGAATATTTAGAATTTATTGTTTGCAGTTAGTTAAAAAAACGAATAATCCATAGATGTATTAGTTTACATTCATTTATTCAATGGATTTTATTTCTTTTAATATGAAGATTACAGTCTCTCTCTCATATATATATATATATATATATATATATATATATATATATATATATATATATATATATATATACACGCGTATATGTATATTCTCCACATACATTTCCTTACATGTGTTCATTTGAGATTCTGTCGTTATTTACTAATGTATATTTGACAAAACTGTAGAGCTTATGTAACAATATGTCTAGGTATATTCACCAAATTTGAAATAGAGCCAATGGGTGTTGTTCTTCAGATATTAAACTAATTTTCAATAGTTAACCTTACATAATAATAGGTGGTCTGGAGAGGGTATCTTCCATGACGTCGATCATAACTGATGTGTTTATGCGCTAAAATGACTGTTATATAGGTAATATATTTTGAGTGACTGATGAGCAGCTTCAGGAAATGTCCTCAGACTATTCGCTTTACGATTGCAAAACGAAAAAGACAAATCTCTGGTATTGTTGTACAACTTAGATGTAGAACTTATGCTACATGTACCAGGCAGTATTTAAATTTAAACTGTTATTGACTCTTGAAATCGAAAAAAAGATTTAGTTCAAAAATAGTAAGATGGGATATTGCTAAGTTTCGCTACTGACTGTGCTACTCCTGAGTTGGATGGTTTACTAAATACGTATCAATACTGGTTACCTCTTATATTTAATGGGCAGGCACAACTTTATCTCTCACTAGGTATGAGCGACCTAGTGTTCTTTTTAGTCCACATATAACCATGAACGATAAAAATTATAATGATTACATACTATATCGACCGTCGCGCATTATGTAAACGGTCGCGTTATCTGCCGATTCGTGTAGGCTGGATAAAAAGACGACTGTAGACACCTTCATCTCCGATTAGGCCTTCTTTCCTTTTATTTTCTCTTTTCAACTTAACAATAACGCTATGAATATGTTTGGTGTTGATCATATCACTCAACCCAATATCGGGTTACCAAATATCGAAAATAGTTTAAGTAGACTATGATTCATTAAACCTAGGTTGGGTTTTAACATCGATGCATTTAAAGTGCTAACATTAAAATAGCTTGAACAAAAGGAAGCTCTTGCACATACGTTGGATAAATTAGAAATCGATGTATGTTGCAAATCTTAAACCAAAATAAAAGAGGCTACGTGCCTTACAGCATTGGGTGCACCATCCCTATATACTCGTAATTCGCTTTATACCACTGGTTCCATGGTAAATTGGGCGTCGGTATTGCCCTTAGCACACGAGCTGAAGTTTGCGTAACTGAATGAATCCCCGTAAATAGCTGAGTTTGGGTGGAGCGTTTAAATGTATCTACAAAAATAAATGTAAAACCCGTAATCAACGTTGCCTTATCTTTGTATCTGAGTATGCTCTTATCGATTGCAACACAGTCGAAAGCAAGAACACTATTTTCTCCGAGCTAAGCCCCTTAATAAATAGAACAAGAAGTTTAGATATAGTCTTAGTTATTGGTGACATGAATGTTTATGTTTGGTGCTTAAGTAACGCAAAATTTCATTTTTGTGGAAGGTAAACTTTAAGCTAGAGGCGCAACGATAATAGTGAATGACTTGGTTAGCTGTGCGGAACATACATTATGTTTTAGTAGTACAAACTACAGACTTAATGTAAGACGTTGCGCCTCCTGGCGTCCTCCGGCTCCCGGACAACTTTGACTTATAAATCATGTCGTAATTTGTTATAGATGGCATGGTTGCATCTAGGTTTGCCGCTGTTTTTGGATACACATATCAACTCTGACCATGCATTTATCCGTTGTAGGTTTTCGCTAAAATTTTCTGGAAAAATAAATAATAGTAAACCAAAAATATATGTAAGGTCGTCGCGCTTTGCGTATTCCATCAATTCAATTAGCGAATAAAGCTCTGTTATCTCATCCAGCGCCAAGTTGGCGTAAGGAAAAAGGCGGGAAGATTTTAACATGATAGAAACAGTTGAAGCCACTTACATCGAAATCGGGTAGTGTAGGACTAACTCGTCTGCCATGTGCGCAGGTATGTGCGTGTGTGCGTCTAGGGGTGATTCATAATTTAAAACTAAGTAATGCCCGTGATCTGAGTACTCTTCTGTCGATTAGTTGTGCTTCAGCTAGGATTTCTGATTTATAGCTATTGCATGTACGTGTTGTCGGCTTTGCAGAATTATTGCTAGGATGTAATGATGTCTCCCTATGATTGCAACTCCGGATGGGTAGGTTGGATTTTAATCGTTGTTATAGTTGTGCAGTTTCTGACATTGATAGTGATAATAATGATGTCACTTATATGAATGCTTCTACTTCGATACGGCTCAAAAATGAGTGGTTCTGATCCAGCGAATAGGTTGGGTTGCTTTTATACGGAGTTGGTATGGCTGGCTTTTTTTTGGATTCTAACCGGTGGAATACAAAATCATGTTCGTAAAACTGGTTTTATATCTAGGTCGGGTTACTGTTTTTCACGTAAAGGTTCTCGCACATACATATGTACGTACATGCATTCAAGCATAAACAGATAACCTGTAGGAGCTTATGTCAATAGTGCATGATTAACCACTGTACCTTATTTGCCCCCTATACTTACATATTTGTGGCCATTCTAGTATCTTGTTTAGTGATACTACCGTGCGGCGTGATCAAGTAAACGATATCGTGAATAACAATGTCTGATCAAGAGATAGTTGTCTATATCTTCTGTGGTTCTAGCTATTCTTTAGTGTCCTCAGGAGCCAGTCGAGTATGATGTAAAGTAAGCCATCTGAAACCATGGCCCAGCCAGCGCAATCGGCGCTCACAAAGAGAGTTAGAAACTGTTGTTACATGAAAGCAGCTAAATGGAATCAGTTGATACAATTAAACAATCATTGATTGTGTGGGTGGTAAAAAACAATTCTTTAAATCATTTATTATAATCTTTAAATCATGTTTGCGAGCTTGAAATAACAGCCAATCCAAGCGAATTTAACCAGTCGAACAACATAGCTAAACTACCGTCAGTCACACGTAGAAAACATAAGCCTTTTCGTTTTATGTCATCAGAGACTATTGATAAACGAATTAATCTACGACCTGCAGCGTGGCGTTGTTTAGCACAATTTAAGGCTCCAAATAAAACTGGGACAATCGTGAATAAAGAATAGTACCTTTGGATCTGATCTTCCAGTTGAAATAATTACAACTTAAGCAAAACCACAAAAATTTAGCTTTTATTGTGAGAGTTGTGTTGAGCTCAACAAAACTTATTGGAATAAGTAAAAAGAGCTTCTCCTTGAAGTCCACACCAATTGTCATATACTAATTTCATTTTCTAGTAGTAATAACTTTTCGGTTTTATATAGGACAAAATTATAAATAATGCGTGTGATATTTGAAGACATATTTATATATAGCCTTGTGCCTTTTCATAGAAATGTATTCCATATTACACGAAAGTATCGGTTTTTTTGGCCTTAATAACAGTTCTTTGGTTAATGAATTTCTCGCATTTTACTGACTAGCTTTAGTGTGCTGTGGAATGAAAAACATTCTTACCTCGTTTGACCCTTGACGGAACATTACTGCAAATTTGATAAGTTGGAGGTATTTTTCTGTTTATCCAGTAAAGTTGAACGGTTAGTGCCTTGCAAGCCACATTGTTTATGTGCTGTGTTACCACTTAAATGTACAAATGTTGTTTACCTATTGATATTAAGTACAGCCTATTTACCGATAATAAGTGGCAAACATCAAATTGACGCGCAATCGATAGGAAATGTTACCTATATGTTTAATTATATTCTTGGTGTTATTTATCTACGGCTAGCTGCGTAAAAATTTGGAGAGAGAGAGAGAGAGCGAGAGGAGGAAAGTGAGAAATTGACAGTCAGTAAAGAGTAAAATTATAATAGAAACGATTTTAGTTGAAGAAAAATTAACCATGATTTATAGAATGAAATTTAAACACGAAGTGTTCAACGCATTGAAAGGTTATGAAGTTTAAATACAGGAACAATTTTTTTTTAATTAAGCAAACGTTCTTTCGTAAATAAATTTAACATACTGAAAGTAGATAAGAGAAGCGGGGAATATTGTTCTAACTTTTAAAGAAGAAAACTATTATAAGATTCCAATGATATTTAAATAAAATATAAATTGTGGTACGATTTTTCCATGTGGCACCACTTTCACGGTGACAGAAAAATAATTAAAATTTAATTTTCAGCAAGCAATCAGTCATTAAATTGTGCATGGTAGTATCATCAACATTAACACAAGTATAAGCTTCTTGCACAGATGGCACTGATAGGGCTTGAAAACTCGTCTTTGTATACACAGGGCCTCTTCACTTGATCTTTCAGGGAGTAGTGTAGGTTAGGAGTATTTTACGCCGATACAATGAAGGCAGTAGAGTCAATTGTCTTCCCTTCTTTTCCTGAAGCGGGCGGAATTTAGCGTTGTATTTGATGATGACCATAAAAAGTGTCGTTTAGGCACCATAATTTCTTCCTGAAAAGAAGTATAGGGTGCAGTAGCAAAGTCTAATTACATTTGCATATATTATATACCCGCACATAACAATTAGACAGAATGTAGAATTTCAAAATGATCAAAATCCCATTGGATCTATATTATTACCCATAATTATAAAATGCTATAAGCCGTGACACCTCATGCTGACGCGATTCGAAAACAATCACTTGCTTCATAGGCATCATAGAACCAACGGGTTTCTTTCCGTTAGCGTAATGTACATGCGATGTCACTAACAGCTCTGACTATTAACAAATTGCATAATAAGAAAGCATCTCTGGTCTAGTAGATGGTTTCTTTAAGCGACCTATGTAATGTTAAGTTCCTACCAACTATATATATATATATATATATATATATATATATATATATATATATATATATATATATATATATATATATATATATATATATTTCTAATTAGGAAGAAAGAACACATTAGTCACAAAGTGGATAAATGCCATTTATTTCGTGAATACTAATCATCACTATACAATTATACATATATATACATTCTTAGTTTTCAATTTATTATGCTAGTGGTAACAAATCTGACTCGCTTTCACTTCTGTTTCTTGTTTTGGCTGTTTGGTAAGTGTGTATCCGTGTTTGCATGTAAAGGTCATTCTCGCAGTATTGCAAAGTGATGTCTGAGATCTGTACATTATTGTTTTGATGGCTTGAGAATTAACCATTTGTGCGCATTGTTCGCTGTTACATGTACGAGTGCTATTTTTCCCAGTGTAGTCGAATTGACAGGGTGCCCCGTTGCCAATATATGATCGGAAATAGCTAATTTTCCTGACGGTGCCAAGCCTTTGTTAATCAATTTCTGTAGCAAATGTTGCTGGAATCTGCTTATCAATTGCTTCTTCGTACGTCCTATATATGTGCTACCGCACATAAATGAGCATGTGTAGACTATGAATGATTTGGAGAGAATTGGCAATTGATCTTTGGCATGCAGCCTTATGATTCTCTGTGTACTAAATGTCATATTAACTTTAACACTGGGAAAGTTCTCCTTAGTTATTCTATTCAGCCGCCGTGCAATTATTGAGGCTGGTACGCAGCCTCTAAATGGTAAGTTTAGGAAAACCTGCTTGACGGTATCATTTCTAGGGCGAATCTGCCGTAGTCTGATGTTGACATAAATGAAACGCTCTGGTTAGTTGTTCATTAGCAAAATTTTCTTGAGGAAGCCCAGTTCTTCCTCAATCTTGTGTTCAGAGCAGATCTTCCTGATTCTGTTTGCGAAGTTGTTTACTAAGTTTCTTTTGTGGGATTTTGGCACACTGCTGTTGTAGTGAATTTATTGCCCGGTGAAAGTGGATTTTCTATATATGGCCAGTGTCAAATCCCCGTTTTCTTCTCGAGTGAGTTTGATGTCAAGGAAGGGAAAAGTGTCGTCTTTCTCTACCTCGAGAGTGAATTTGATGTCTGGATCGGCTCCGTTTGCTTGTTTGAGGATTTCGGAAGGGTGTGCTGCTTCTGAGATGAACAACAAGATATCATCTACATACCTTTTGTAGAGTGCGCACTGGTCAATTATACCTTTTAGGCTCGTTTTTTCCAGGTAATACATGTCTTCATCTGCCAGGAGGGATGCGATGCAACTTCCCATAGTTACACCATTGATCTGACTGTAGTATATTCCTTCGAATGTAAATTGCACGTTTTTAGTACATGCTAATATGAGGTCGTTGATGTCATTGGTGTCTATAGGGGAAGTCAAAAAACTCATTTTTGATGAGGTCACACAAGATCTCTGCTGTCTTATCCAGTGGTATGTTTGTAAATAAGGATGCGACGTCAAGCGAGACCATTTTTTTCTGTAGGATATTCTTCCCCTTCAGTTCATTTGCTAGTTCAAAGAAGTCCTTGATAGTGTTTGCGTTTATGATGCTCCGTATTGGTTGAAGTATTTTGCAGAGAAACTTGGCTGGTTTATGTTGTGGAGCGTCGATCATTGACATAATAGGCCGCATCGATGGAGCTCTTGAGGCTGTCACGGCTTTATGAGTTTTTGGTTTGCCGTACAATCTTGCGGTGTTTGTTCCGACGGGTTTTGCCTTTTGGATGTCTTCAATGAGTTTTTAACCTAATGTAGGAATCAGCCACCGATGTAAAAACGTGTTTTTCCATATTTTTCATAATTCCATTGATTCTTGATTCGATGTTTGTTGAATCATCTTTCTGTTTGATGTCTTGCTTAAATGTAGACTGATCATTTATGATGTCGTTCATGGACTTTCTATAAGCGTCGGCTTCAAGTATAACAATTCCTGATCCTTTGTCGGGTGTGGCAAGTCGTATGGATTTGTCTGATTGTAGTTTCAGTCCTTGTCCATTGAATGCATGTGGAGCGGTGTCTTTCGTTAAGTCATTGTAGAAATTTTCCGTTCCAGCCGGAATGTCAATAATGTCGCGTTCACTTAGGTTTCTCTTGACTATGCAGAATTTTTCTCCTAAGGAGAGTAATTCTTTCTGGTGTTATGACAAGATCACTTTTGAATAATTAGGAATAGATGCGTCTGGGTTTGTTGGAAATTTCGATGGTGTAGGAAATTTGTCCAGGTCCCTCTTAAGTTCCTTAGTTTGTTTGTCAGTTGTTATTTTCTTCAACGTTTCTAAACTCATTCTATATGCTACCGAATCCGCAAATGCGTTTCATTTGTAGGTGTAATACGCAATTGCATATATATTGCTTTTCCGCATCAAACAATATATAAATGATTTTTATTTTATTACCAATTTATGTTTTTGGTTGGTCTTCCCTTAAGGTGGATTCTTGCTGAATAAGCTTTCGACGGAATGTGCTGAGTAGCCAAACGTCATTAGTCATGATATAACAAGGTTTCTACCACCTGAGGAAATGATTAAATTAATACAATATTTAATAAAATATTAAATCAAGTAAACACCAATAACATTGTATTTATTCAGTCATCGAACAACATAACAAAACTACCTCTAATCGCACGGTCTATCACGTTTCGACTTTCCATGATCATCATCGGAGTACGACGGCAAACTGACTAGCGAGGATCAATCCGCATCACATATATATCGAAAGCAAAATTAGATATGCGACTCTCATCTCTAGTAGTCTCGCATACATTTTACTTGACTGGAAATGTCGGCTGCACAATTTCTAAGCAATCACGAACATTAACTGTTTGCAGCTTTCGCCACATCTACATATATAGGCAATACAATTTAACAATAATTGATTGCGCGGGTGGTGGTAACAATTCTTTAAATCAAGTTTGCGAGATTGAAGTAAACACCAATCCCATTGTATTTTACCAGTCGTCGAACAACATAGCAAAACTACCGCCAGCCACAACGCACTGATGCGTGTCTACCTTCCATGATCATCATCGGATTACGACGGCAAACTGACTAGCGAGAATCAATCCGCATCGCATATATAGAAAGCAAAATTAGATATGCGGCTGTCACCTCTAATAGTCTCGCATACATTGTACTTGGCTGTAAATGTCGACTGCACAATTTCTATGCAGTCACGAACATTAACTGTTTGTAGATTTCGCCACATATACATATATAGGCAATACAATTTAATAATAAATATTATATAAGGTAGTAGAAGTAATTCATCCCGTTGAACGGTATCGTCCTTATTGCGCCCTGATCAAGCAATTGCCACAATTGCTGCGGCCTAGGTTTAACAAAACCACTGCGCCACCCAAGTCGAACACACCTGCAAGTTTCAGTAATGCACCTGTCTGTCCTTCCTATATGGCTTCGCTTTCGATATAGTTTCAACTAGCTATATCCGGTTTGTAAATACAGTATTCTCACAAGACCAATTTGAAATATCTGGATGAGTGTGCATTAAGGCAAAACCCGGTTTACTCGAGGAATTTTATTTGCTATCTTGTGCAATTTTTTGTTTATATTGACGATATATATATATATATATATATATATATATATATATATATATATATATATAATTATTCAATATGCTACGTTTTGCCTGCTTAATATGTACTTTATAGGTACTTTAATAATGTATAATGTATATTAAGTCAAATTAGTGTTTCTTTATTGTCTTTCTTCATGCTATTCTTGTTGTTTACTCAGTTAAACGTGCTTCAATGATTGTGCTCATAGCTGATATCTTGGACCGGGTTGCAGTCTCGTTTCGTTAACTCGATTTGAACAGTGGTACTATTTCAATGTGGATGCACAGTCAATTGGAATTTGACATATTCGTAGTATTATGTTAAACGTTTCTCCGTCAATTTTATAGATGTGAAAACGTTATTCTTACTGTTTTAAGACTCCAATCTTTTCCTTAATTAAATGACATGTATGTCACTGGAAATGAATAAGTTTGTAATGCATTATTATAAAGAAAAGAGCTTTGTTATTTTTTAACGGCTCCTGAGTACAATTAAAAGCAACGCAAACTTGCGGAGGTAGTTGAGCGAATGAATTTATTAGTTTATTTATGAAATAGTTAGAAGAGAAACTGTTTGAGGATATGGAAATTCATATCATCGCAATTTTACAGCATTAGGAACGGTGCTAAATGTGTCAGATTTCGTTTTAACCATTTCTTACGTTTCATCTAAAGCTAAACATTGGCCTATGCACCCATGTCTGTACTGTCTTTGTAAATAGTAGCTTGGAGGCATTCGGTTCGTAATTGTGTATCGTAGTCGCTTTCTATCTTGCAGCTGTGAACAATGCAACGTAAATTGAGATCGAATGATCACTTTATTTAAACCTGACAACTATTTTATAAATAAAACTAATCGGAGAAGTGTTTTTAAAATAAATTAAATATGGTATGTAAAATTTTTATTATAAATGGAACGTTGATGAACATTTTGTATACTATATTCTTTCATCAAAGCGTGATCTCCATTTATAGATAAAAGACGTCCTCCGTGCAATAAAGCCTGTTTTCCATTTAGCAATGTAGAAATCTTCAATATTTTCATATATATCTGCAACATAAATAATAACATACATATATTGCAGTAGTTCACTACTTGCTGCCACAGCTGGCACGACTAGTAAAATGCCTAGAGTTGAGCTCATCTTAGACCAATATGATCAAGCATACATTGAAACCCAAAACCTTGTTCTGGGCTTACTATGTTTTACTATTAAATATGACTCATTTCAGCCATGTTTTTTATTCCGAAGTAAAACTTAATAAATATTGAGCTCAGGTATTTGTCGTCAGCTGTTACATTAATTGTTTCTGTGTAAGATAACATATACTCAGGATGCATTCAGTGGGTATATATTTCCTTCTGGTTTGGTGGTTAGTGGACTAGACTATTAGTTTGTTTTATTAACGTTCTGATGTTGTATCTAGTTGCCTATGTCATTACTTTTCTTCTCAATGGGGAATTAGGTAATACATTTCATGCTTTTACATCAAATCTTAATATCGCCTTCTTCATGATCTGTACTATTTTTTTAATCGGATACCCATTCGTCGAGAATATTTACTTTAATCTATACAGTTCCGTATCTCTGTATTTCATATCCACTATTTTTAGCATTATTAATACCATGGATTTTAGAATGCCTATTTTATTCATTACATGTGGTAAGTGAAGAAATTTAGATGGATACCGGAGTGAGTATCATTCCTAGAAACATACTTAACTAATATCTGACCATTTTTAGCTTCACATCTAAAAATGATAACTCATCTGTCCTTATTTTTATAGCGTGAATGTCACCCTCCTAGTTGATGTTCTGAGGGAATTTCTACAGCTCCTAATCCCCATGATCCTTAACAACTAAAATAAACTCAACTCTGGGCATTGGACCGGTAGTGTGCGCAGTCAAAATTCTTAGTGTACTTCTTAATTATGATTATACAAGTATTTAATCTTACATGCAGGTGATATATATATATATATATATATATATATATATATATATATATATATACCTGAGTTTTTAGTGCGCGTTGGTCACTAGTTTTTGTAAGCATTATATTTAGCCTTGCCCTTTAACAGCTCGGACTTGGAACATTTTATTTAAATATAAATAGATCAATTTTGAACTAGAATACCACATTTGTCATACTTTGTGTGTGGAAGTGTACCGTGTTTAAATTCCTGAAAATAAAGCAGGTTTTGAGACGTTAAACGTTGACTATTGATTTATCGAAATCATTATGGACCTCAGTCATCAGGACACAGAAGACGTACATATAGAGATGGGACCACACTATGACTGAAGGATCATGTAAGCAGTTATCATCAAATAGCCGTCAGAAAACACTTTTAGATCAAAGTGTGATGATAAAACCTCACAATCATAAAAGAATTACTTCAAATTGAACTATCACTGGATAGTCATAATCTTATTCGATCTGCATGAGACAAAAATTTTTTTAGGCCAGTGAAAAATATCTAGACTATTAGTGGTTATACAAAATTTAACGTTGTATCTAGTTGCTTTAAATTCAGTCTATCGTTTCTGTTAGATAAAAGAGGTTATGTTCTTAAACGTAAACCTGCTTCTCATTTAATGAAAATGTCAGTATAAACAAGAAAAGTTTAAATGTGAACTAATAAAGAAAATATAATAAAATGAAATCTATATTGTTCTCGAAGTTACATACGATTGACTGCAAATGCACAGATGGATTCACCGATAAGGCTAGAAATGAACTATTTTAAATGGTCAAACGAGACGTGATAAGAAGCTACAAAATTTTTGGATTTACAGGACTTCGGTGAACGTCCAATCATGTTTTTGTTAGGTTTAAACGGATGGTAAATTTTTATTCAATGTATGTAAGAAAATTGAAACCCTGCGATTCTTATTGAATATTTGCCTAAGGATGAAATTATTAAATGGATAATCAAGATTTACCATTTCCTTCCAAATAAAAGAAGTAAAATTTGCGTAGCAGGCAGCCACCTTGATCTAAGTGCATGGTGAGCAAGGTGGCAAGCCAAATTATGAATTAAAATGTTTAAAGGTATAAAATGCTTGATCAATTAAGTAATAGTTATGCTCGTAATATAATATCTATGGACCGGACGGATATGTTACAAGGGGACGTTAAAACTTTGATTGGATCAAAGGAATTAGATTCGGTGCATGAGTACTCAGTACTACACAGTCCCTTTTAGTGTGTATGATTTATTGAAGATTCATAGACAAAGTAATTCACAGATTAATTGGGGATGTTCAGAAATTAACAAATCATCGAAAGGGATGCGTACTCGAATACTCTGCTGAAATTCTGCTCATATTACAAGTGTTAAATAAAAAATGGGAATTTTAAAATGCAAAAATATGAATTCCTCAATTGGTGGATTTTAAATAAATAGAACGATATATATATATATATATATATATATATATATATATATATATATAAATATATATAGAAAAATTAAATACGTTAAATATTCGATTGTATGTATTTAGTTTATCGTTTCTGCTTTTTTCATTAGCTGTTTTTAGTAGAAAATGCCCGGTATAATCTATAACTTCATAATCATGATTTTATATAACATTGACGCAGATTTTTCCAGACCAAATTGCAATATCTTTATTAGTTGTTTCAACATTTCCTTTTAATTTAAAACATGTAATCTTCCAAATAGGTTTATTTAGGAATATACAATGTGCATTTTCAATTTCAATATTTAAGTGTATGTCTTTTTCTTCATCCATGAATTAAGCAACTTATTCCGCAAATTCAATTTTAGAATTTCAAAATATTGTTTTTTAATATATGAACATATAATGTAAATAATCCATCAACGGTTAAATACTCGTTGTAGGATTATCTGAGACCAAAATTGTAACTAAGGGAAAGTCTAATTTTTGTAAATCCAACGGAGCTTACAGGTGCAGATAATCATATATGAGATAATCAAACATTTGAAAATTGAACTTTGACACGTACATTTGCATGTATTTTCAGCATTGGTTTATTTACCTCTTTTAATTAATTGAAAACAGCATTTCGCTCAATTATCAATTAAGAAAAATTGTCACTCCGAAGCAATAAGAAAGATTATATTAAGTTAGAAAAACGTATGAATATGAAAATAGTTTACATAAGGGCATTTATGTCCAGCCTTATTCTGACTATTTGCGACGTAAACTTAACTGATGGTAAATCTGATATTAGAATCAATAAACATACACTTGATTATTAAATGAATTTTATGTTCATTGCCATGATTTGTGTTTGAAGGTGTACTGTATGTTTAAAAGACTGTGAACCTAGAGACGGGATCACACTATAATGGAAGGATCGAATAACCAAAATGTTGACCAAAGACTCATGTAAAATCGACATTCCAAAATACCACTGCGCAATCATATCACCATTACTTAAGATATGTTATCTGTTCGTAAATATGCAATTCATAAGAACTCTCTTCAAAATTAAAGGCTTTTTTCTTGCCTGGAGAAATAATGTGAACTTACAAATATACCTTTTTAGTTGCCTTACTTGGAAACTAATAAAAATTTAAAATCAGTTGAACACGGTTTTATATTCCATTTGGAATTTTTTTTGTTATGGAACTTCTGGAATTGTTGGCTTTAGACCATTGAAAGAACTTGCTTGTGTACATGTTGTTTACCAGTTTCATGCCTCATTTCATAAAAACAGTTTCAAATCACACCAGTGGCTCATAGCCATACAGTTTGTCAGCCTGACGATATTCGTACTGGCAATATTGATATGATCCCTTTTGGTATTATTGGGATCCAGCCACAGCATCGTTTTCGGTTTCACTGCACGCTTAACACAGTTAACTGTGTAGGGATGGAATGAGAGCAAACGTGCTAGATGCAAAGAAAATTTCGGTTGCTGAATGAGTCTGGCCCATTGAGTCCAAAAAGCATCCGCACCCGGAATAAGGGTCTTATTAGTTCTTGGCGATAAACTAAGTGTAGGTGATCTGATTATTAATCATTGAGCCTTACTAGCAATATGTGATGTGTACTTTATTAGCTCAACATTAACTAAATATTTTCCATAGTTTTTCAATAGTGAAGCATAAGTATCTAAATACAAATATATTGCTTTCTTTGTTGATTGTGCTGCTGCTTTTCCATATGACGGCTTTGTGGTTAAAACGATTAACAACTAAGTGATTTTTTGTTATTCGAGGACTAGTTAAATACAATAGAATTGATGCTAACTTCAAGTTCGCAAACTTGATTTAAAGAATGTTTACCACCATCCGCGCAATCAATGGATGATTAATAAAATGAATGGACATATTATCTTGGCTCACGAGTAATCGTGAAAACTTTCTTTGAAACTAGAAACCGCTTTGCCAATAGCTAAAATCAATTAGTTGGTTTGATAAACGTAATTTATGCTATATGGTTTTCTGTTTCTCTTGTCTTTATCATTGATTTTCTCCTTTTCTTCTTTTCTAAAATTGATTTAAATTAGTTTGGAACGGGTGAACTGAGGAGTTTAGTTATACAACTGTACACTGTAATATTTTGTGTTTTGTGCTGAGAAATTTAAAAACATTCTTCCATATTTACTATCTGGCTGCTTCAAGTTAACAAAAGAAGCTACAGAAAGTACGTGAATAAGAAATACAGATGCGTAACTTTTCACCAATTTGCCTTGTTGTAGTGGAATCTTTAGTTTTTTTCATTTGAAAAGCACAAGGTGAAGGGAGAACTATCATGTTTACTAGTTTGTCATTATTTCGCTGTATTTTGATTGCGATGTCATATTAGCTGAAATATAGTAAAATATTCAGCTGTGCTTTAATTCGAGGCACTTAATATCTTTATTTTACGATGCCATGAACGAAGTAAAGTTGTGATTCTGTAAATCTACCTGTTGACCTGAATCATCAAAATGGCATGGAAAGATCTCATGCGCTCTGGTGTTTTTCCTACATAATATATCTATGCTGTTTATTTGTACTTGTTTTTTTTTCTGTGCATGTCAATGGCGGATTCCAATGTCAAGTATTTCGACACATTGCTTAATATTTACAAACACGTACGTTAAGAGTAGACGTTAGCTTTTTTAATTGTTTTGCCAAATCATACTCCGTATGCGTTTCAGTACATTTCTGCAATAAGTTTCTACATTTAAAATAAACATCATCACCATCAGCACACCCAGAATACTTGCTAAGATTAATTAAGTCAATCAATGCTACCTTTCATGCAGATTTAATTTATAATCAGTTTACAAAACCAGAAACCAGCTTTTATTGAAATTTATATCGTAGACATGGCGTGCTGTAGTAACTGTCTGATTTACATGGAGCCAAAAACAGTAATCAGGAACGCCACCGACCTGAACTTCTTTTTGGTGAATAATTTTTTGTATTCGGCTGACTAATTTTCTCAATGACCTATCAGGAACGTGTCACCTGACGTTTATTTAAGGTGATATATTTGTGGCCGTTTTTTTAAAATTGCTGACACAAAGAAATGAGTGTGTGCATACTTGTATACAAACATGGAGTCTGTAGATGAATCTGAATTTATTGATTCTGATTTTCGAGCCCATGAATGACCATCCAATCCGGCTGGTAGTCTACTGTGAGCATGGTGTCTAGATTAATAATCTTACAAGAATGAGGTCTAAAACAAAAGTAAGTTTATTTAAACTTCCTCTGAACATTGCGAGTGTCATTGAAGACTAATCGTGCTCCATAAGGTATTTCGTTTTTATGTTGAGTCGTATTCAATAAAATATTTGTTTTAAAGGTCATTATTTAAGGTTTTATCTTCATTCTGTTGCATACCATTGTAAAATTGTGAGTCCAAATCATCTCACATAGAAACCATTGAAATGTTAAAAATAATATAGTTTACCGATGACCAGTTTTTTTCCTTTTTATATGCATTTATTTTGTAAGACAATTTCTACTTATTTTTCATTCTTTTTTTGCATTTTGCGTAATTTAAGAAAAAAGAAAAAAATTACAAACTTTCATCGTCATTTGTGGGCTCTGGCTTTTGTAATTCATGCAGCATTTTCATCATTTAACCTGAAAATAAAACGTTTTACATTAATTTATTTTATTAAAATCACTTTTTATTTTTGTGCAGTTTATGCCTTAAAGATCTGCGAAAATTATTGTTTCTTCACGTTAGATATACAAACGCTTGCATACAAAACACGCACACACACCAATATATATATATATATATATATTGTCAGTGTAGATTAAACAATACTTAAGATATGTATTAGGTGTTGCAAACCTAGTAACAAATTAGTTCAGTTATGACCAGAAGGATAAACCAAAGTTAGCATGAACGGAAAGTATAATCTCATGCACATCCGTTTCGTGCTTACTGGCAACTCATCAGTAGGAGCCGGTATTACGCCCTTTAAACACTATATATTTGGGTGAGGAAAGTGGGATAATGGGACGATACATCATCATCTTGTTGATACCATGTACCGACTCGGCAACCATAGTGTTAGTACCATGTACCTTTTCGGTACTGTATCGATTACTGACACAATAGACATAGTGTTAGTATCCTTTACAGACTTGGTATATATATTATATAGAGTGAGTTAGCGTTTAAGTCCCTTTGTCGAGACTTCATATGATGTTAGCTTCACTACTGCAGGTTTACACATTTGTCTAGGAGATTGTACCGTCCTATTATCTCACATTCCTCACCCAAATATATAGTGGTTAAAGGGCGTTATACCGGCTCCTACTGATGAGTCGCCAGTAAGCACGAAACGAATGTGCATGGGATTATACTTTCCGTTCATGCTGTCTGGTTTATCCTTCTGGTCACAACTGAACTAATTTGTTACTAGGTTCGCAACACATAATGCATACTTGCATATATATTAGTTCTCCGCTACAAACAGTATTTAAATGCTTAAGATACAAAAAGCAATTCTTCGAGTACACCGGCTTCTTTATTATTAAAAACTTGCCAAGTACTTGCCAAAATTTATCGTGGCCGAGATTTGAACCGGAGCTTATTTGCTTTTGAATTTTGCACTCGTTCACCGCGCTATCCTTGTCGCACACATAACGCAATTGTCAGTTGTATAAACATTATTGCATTAACCTTTCCTTTAATTCAGTATCGCTTCCTTATGTTAATGGTGCTTGGTATATAATGAAAGATTGGTGGTGGCTAGTTAAATTTTTAGACTGAAAGAGATTCCAAATAAGCTTAATCTGAAGGTAAGCCTAACCAAAAAATTATTCGTTTTATAATTGAAAACTGTTGATGTGTGCAACAGAGGTGATGCAAAGGAATAGTGAAACACTACGAGGCAAGTGTGCCCTGGTTCAAGTCCCGTTCTCTGACAATTTCTAAACAGTACTTGACGAGATCAGTATAAGGACAAATCCGGTCTACTAGATGAATAGCTTTTGCTACTTAATGCAACGTTTAGGTTATATTACAATGTATATGTATATGTATGTATATATATATATATATATATATATATATATATATATATATATATATATATTAAAATCCTTCCAGTAAACTTCAAATCCATGTAAATGCCACTGCGCAATAATGCACAGTATTCCCTTCGTTTCAGCACCTGTCATTTTCCATAAACCCCGTTTATTTTAGCACGGAATTATTGTTTTTCAGCTTCGAAACTGATAGCGTCTACTTAACTGATTTCTCTTCACCGACAGAATGCTTGTGTTCCTGGTGAATCAGTATGGTTCGTAAAGTTGTTTTACTTTTGCGATTATAATTGGTCGCGTTAATTACACATTTCGTAAGTGATCCGTACTTATCTCGGCTTTTTAGGACGTGAATCTGACCGAAAGACGTTTCCTAAACTTCTATCCACTTGCATTTAGTTCAAAAATAATTCATTCTCATAATTGGTTTTCCCATTTATTAAACATCTTTAGATTAACAGTTGGAATGCCATATACAATTATATTCTGTTATTAATTATTTGTTGTGTAAAACCGATTTTTCTTTGTAAACTTTGTTTATAAATGTGTATTATTAATGCTGAGTTATATTTTTGCATCTCAACCTATAAAAGCATTGAAACTTTGAACTAATGTCGCGTTTAATGCAGATAAACTTGAAGACTTTTCACAGTTTTGAGCATAATAGGTAAAAATCCGAGTCATACTTATTATATGTAATTTACGTTTTTGGCGCATACACGTGTACCAGTGTTTTATGCTACGTCAATATATTTTTGCTCATTAGCGTAATTAGCCCCTCTCTCTCTCTGCCATGCCGTATATACTCCTCTGCCGTATGGTTCGTATCGTTGTTCATGATTTTGCGGTATGTGTGCTGTCGGTGTGAAGGTAAACCTTAGCATAAGGGAGATTATCAGGAAAAGCTATTTATCCACTAGACTGGTTACGACCTTATTGAAGCTGCGCCGTAAATGCAATTCTGCACTTAATACCAGCTTATGTTCTTCGGCCAATCTTTAATTTATTTGAATGCTCTGCGGCCTGGGTTCGACTAATTTTCAAGAGATCGTGTACGAGACGTGTTCCACGGGTTTACCGCCGATAGTGATAGATATGCCATACCACCATATACGCCGCCTCTCTATCATATCGTATGTGTGATTGCCGCACCGTGATTTTCTGGTTGGTGCGTTTGATTTCGCTGCCGATTTGTGCCCGCCAAATTATAATTAATTTTAGCTAACCCGAGGTTAAGCAGATTTTCAGGGTATTTTCAATCACATTTATTTGTCCGTTTGGTTCTTGTTACTTACACTTACCAGTAGCATTATCGGACCGGTTAAAAGTTTACCACACATATCCTTACTGTCCTTTTCAGTAATTGTATTTCTTTTTCATTTTTCTTGTGGAATTTTGCCAAAGCATATGCCATTTTCTTTCAAATACACGCCAAATATAAATATCATTATAAATTTGTTGTACATGGAAAAAGATATTCGTGTCTTTGTTATGCTATTTCTTGTCTTATTTTTCGGGGTATTTCCTGGTTTATTCGTTTGACCGATTTTGTTACTATCACCGATAAAAGGGAACAGAAAAATCGCAATTATAAAGGTATTAATACATTTTAATTGAAAATCTTGCCACATTTTACCACATCATTTAACCAACTGGCATACATTAATCAATTAGTGTGGTATTAAATCGTAATTCCAGGCAAATGGTTGGCAGAAAAGAGATTCTTGTTCATCAATTTTCCTCTCTTTGCGACATTTGTTAAAAAACTAGCTTTCTTTAAACAGTTTGTCTAGGTTAAATGAGTAATGCCAGGCAAATAAGTGACCGAATGAAATTTGGTAAAAAAGATAAGACATTTAAATTCAAAATCTAGTTTATCTAGCTGGCTTTAATTTATGAGTTGGAGAGGTATGAAATCGGAATGACAGGCAAATTGTAGGCTGAAATAATTATTGTAAGGAAGAAAAGACATTTTAGTTCAACACATTTTCACCCTATTAGACAATTGTTGTCAAACTAGCTTTCCTTAACCAGTTAGGTGAAGTTCAATGAGTAATATCAGGAAAGTAATTGGCCGAAATAATTGTGGTTATAAAGAAAAGTCATTATAATTCAAAATCTTGTCACTTTTTGCCACATCAATTGCCTAACTGGCTTACATAAATCAGTTAGAGAGGTATTAAATCGTTATGCCAGGAAAATGGTGGGCCGATAGAAAAATGATGAAGAAACATGATAATTTAACATTTTCCCACCATATGCGACATCTGTTGCCAAACTAGCCTTTCATAACATGTTAGGAGAAGTTCAATGAGTGATGCCAAGCATATAAGTTGGCGAATGAAATAAGGTAAAAAAGAAAACATTTTAATTCAAAATCTTGCCACTTTTAGCCACATCATTTACCTAGCTGGCTTACACTAATCAGTTCGAGACGTATGAAACCGTTATGCCAGGCAAATGGTAGGCAGAAAGATATATTATAAGGAAGAAAATACATTTTAGTTCAATATATTTCCTTTCTATACGACATCTGTTGCCTAACTAGCTTTTATTGACCTGTTAGGCTTGGTACAATGAGTAATGGCAGGCAAATGGTAGGTCGAAAAAATGTGTTCAAGTAGAAAATACATTTTAATTCAAAATCTTTCCACTCTATACCAAATCGGTTGCACAACTGGGTTTCCTTCAGCTGTTGTTCGAGGCATAATGCGAAATATCGGACAAATATTAAGCAGAAAGAAATGCGATCAAAAAGTGAATGCATCTTTAGTTCAAAATCTTTTCACTCTTTGCCACATCAGTTGCATAACTAACTTTCCTAAAATACAATGGGAAATCTAAGACAAATAATATTCCCGAAGAAATGTGGTCAAAAGGTAATGACATTTAATTTCAAAATCATTCAATTCTACGCCACATCAGTCGCCTAACTAGCTCTCTTATCCAATTGGACGAGATAAAATGAGTAATCCTAAGCAAATAATGAGCCAATATGAATTTGCCTATCAAGGAAAGAAATTGTAATTCAAAATCAGTCTACTTAAAGCCACATCGGTTACCTAACTAGCGTATCTAAGCCAGTTGGACTAGATGTAATGCGTAATATCAGACAAATTATAGGCAGGAAGAAATGTAGTCAACAAGTAAGGACATTTTAAATTCAAAAACTTCCCATTCTAGGGCATATCAGTTTTCTAAGTAGCATTGCTAAACAAATGTGAAATTTATTGCGCAATCCCAGGCAAATAATAGGCTGAAAGATATGTGGTCAACATGAAGAGACAATTTAATTATCTTGCCAATTCATCTTGCCAGTCTTTGGCACATTTGTTGCCTAAATAGCTTTCCTAAACCAGTTGGACAAGATATAATTCGTAATCCTAAGTAAATAATAGACCGGAAGAAATGTGGTCAGCAAGAAAAGAAATTTTAATTTAAAATTTATGCACTGCATGGAAAATCAGTTGTCTACCTTGGCTTAACCAATTTGGAGGAGTATGATACAAAAGCCCTCGCAGTTAATTAGCTAAGTGAAACGTGATCAACTGGTGCATCGCACACTACTGGACGCAAACATTTTTCATCGCAAAATTTGTTGTTTATTGAGGGAAACGTGAGTCGTAATACGCTGATAGATGCCTTTAGTAATTGAATCTTGTCAATAGAGTAATAGTTCATATCTTTGTGATTCTTTCCATCAAACTGAATTGCCTGTTGACTGGTGAGTATTATCTTTAAGTCCTTTTTTGTGACATGCTGTCGCCGAAAGCAATTAGCATTTCATAATTATGTCCCGGAAATACTACAATATTGAGCGGTCAAATAGTAATGGTTGTCTGGAATAATTTTCTCTTGGTTATTGCCTTCAGACGCGTAATAGACAGTGAATGAATGTTAAATTCAACGCAGAAAATAGTTTACCATTAAGAGAAATAATAAAAAGGCGTGGTTGATTTTAGCGAAATTTGTACTGCAAATTCATAAGAACATTGGTTTCGTAGGTAATTTTCAAAACCAATATTCTAATATAAGGTAGGTTGAAATTGAAATAATTTATACTTGCTTCAATTAAATTTGTTGAATTGCGAAAGTTACCAACCCTGCTTTATCCCTGATTAAATAAAATATGATTGGTATTTATATCAAGAACGAAAGCTTTATTTACATGATTTTCATGACCATCAGCACAAATAACGTTTATTTGTTTCTATAACTTCTATTTATGTCTTGCCAGCTGTCACTGATATTCTTGGGTGTCACTAGTAATCGAAGATGATTATCGTCGTCATACTAATTATTATATCTCGTATAGGAGATTATAGCTTGGTTTTGTTAAATGCAATTGTTCGTCTTTTCATAAACGACTTTTCGCTGTTTTTATTTCTCCCGATATTTGCGTGTTAAATTCTCAGGTGCCCAATTTAGTTTTCCCACTATATCTCAAGGCTTAACTTTTTACCTGGATTAGTGCATAAATTATTCATAGGTGAGACAAGAAGCAAAGTTAGGCTTGTCTCATTGTTGCAGTATATTGTATTAACTATTTGTTATGCGCCTTTATATAGTAAAATTGCGAAAAACTAGCATGTCATAAACGTCATTATCGATGAAGTAACAAAGCACTTCTTGATATTTGTCAAAAATGTCACCTTTTCATTATTTACTTTATCATAGTTGTAGAAAAGCTCGTAATTTTCGTCACGATAGGTTCGGATGACACATAAAGCTTTGTTAATGTTGTGATTTGCGCAGTTCTAGGTTTTGCTGCTGAGTCAAGTAAAGCTCCACGATAGCTTAAATTTTACCTGGCTTACTTAACGGTCAAGGCCAGTCATTAGTGCAGTCTACAGTTTAATCTCGCTAATTTTGTTGCATTGTTTAACACAGACGAGTCATTACCCATTTAAAAGGGCTATGTGTGTAAGATGCGAAAACTAGACATTAGGAATGAGCTCTGCTGTTTGACAAGAGTAATTGAATACTTGGCTTCCAAACTAAGACTTACAGAAGACGATTCACTGCGTATCTCAAAAACGAACAGAAACTTAATAGATACAATATGATAAATGTACTTTTTATTGGATAACTGTAGGATATCCTTTTTTGGTAGCATAAACCTTGCCGATTCATAAAGGGAAACAGCCATTATCCCGTTTCATGTGAAGCCTCCAGTTTGGTCTAACTGCGCTGTAACATTTTTTTTGTTAAATGTGTAGTGACGGAATGAGAGCAAGCGTTCCAGGCGTGAAAGGCAAGTTTCGGCTGCTGAAGGAAACTTTGGCAACTGGCATCTGGGCAGATAGTGCTCATCAGCCTTGGTTATCAGACTCTAGGAGAAGGAAAACTCCGAATACAAACCATCACTAGGAATGGGCGACCTGGTGTTCTTTTACAGTCCACATATAGCCATGACAAGTAAAACTTACAATGATTACATACTGCATCGGCCGTCGCGCAGTATAAAAAGGATCGCCTTATCTGCTGAGCCGCGCAGGATGGATAAGCGAAATCGGGCTACTGCAGGCACCTTCATCTCCGATTCTGCCTCCTTTCCTTCCTTTTCCACTTCTTAATCTAACAATAAAACTCTTTTAGATACTATGCATATGGTTGGTTTAGATCATAACACTGAGCCCAATACCAGGTTGCCAAATATCGAAAATGGTTCTAGTAGGCGATCATTCATTAAACCTAGGTTAGATTTTAACGTAGGCGCATTTTATGTGCGAACATTGTAACAACTTGGACAACAAGAATCTCTTGCTCATACGTCGGACAAATTAGAAATAGACATGTGTTGCGTATCTGAAACCAGAATACAGGATCCTACCTGCATTACTGAACTGGTTGCACCATCCCTATCTACGCGTTATTGGCTTCGAACATCTGGTTCTTCAGAGTTCTCTCAAGCCGGTAAATGGGGCATTGGTATTGCCCTTAGCGTGCGAGTTGAAGCTTGCTTAATTGAATGGATCACTTTAAATAGTCGACTGTGTTCGGCATGCTTAAATACTTCTACTAAAATCAAAGTAAAAAAACTGTTATCATCGTTGTCTCTTCTTTGTATCTGAACATGCTCCTACCGATTGCAGCACAAACGAAAGCAAGGACGCTTTTTACTCCGAATTAAGCTCCTTAATAAGTAAAGCACGAAGTTCAGATATAGTCCTGGCTATGGGTGATTTGAATGTTCAAGTTGGGCGCTTAAGTAACACAGAATTTCATTTAGGTGGAAGATACACTCTAAGCTCGACGCACAACGATAATGGTGAACGGCTTATGGATAGCTGAGCTGAACATAGACTATATTAAACATTGTGATACACGGCGTCCTCCATCACCCGGACAACGGTGGACTCAAATAGATCATGTAGCAATTAGTTATAGATGGCGTGGTTGCATCCTGGATTTTCGTTCTTCATGGAATACTTATGTCGACTCGGACCATGTACTTATCCGTTGTAGATTTGCTCTAAAATTTTCCGGGAAAATAATTAAGAATAAACCCCAAATCGATGTAGGCAAACTCGAACAACCGTCCATCCGACAAAACTATGAAAATATTCTAAAGGCTAATCTAACTGGTCTGAATAGCGAAAATCCGAATATACTTTGGTCCAAGATAAGTTCCACTATGCACAATGCAGGTACTACTGTATGTGGCATAGCAGGCCCCCGTAGAAATAATCACTGGCTTTCTGTAAAATCTATGGAGATACTCGAAATAAGGCGCCAAATTCCACCTGACTCGACTCATTATAATGCCCATCGCAATATAAGACGCCAACTTAAGCGTAGTCTAAAAGTGGATCTCGAAAACATTTGGACCAGAAAGGCTGAAGAAATGGAAGTAGCTTTCGCGTCAGGTAATAGTTGCTGTTTGTCCCAACTTATTCGCGCAACAGGTCCGAGAAAATTAAAAGTTAGTGAAACTATAAATGATAGTAACAATGATTTAATAACCGATAAAATAAGTCGTCTTGACAGGTACGCTGAGCACTTCGAAGATCAATTTTCTTGGCGACCCGCGTCAGTTCCAATTCTCGAAAGCATGTCTGCATCAACAGTGTGGAACGTTAGTCACGAGGAACCATCCACAGGCCCCGATGATTTGCTTCCAGGATTGTTTAAGGATGGTGGCGATATTATTTCAGGAACGTTTACCATACCTTTTAATACTATATGGAATGAGGAAACCGTACTACTTGATTGGAATGAGTCGACCATTATTCCCACTTCAAAAAAAGGCAATCGTAATTCGTGCGATAACCATCGTAGTATAAGCTTGACTCTGGTCGTATCTAGGTTATTTGCTTAGATTATCCTACGTCGTCTTATCGCTTCACGTGAATCACATACAAGAGAAGAACAGGTTGGATTCCGCGCAGGACGAGGTTGTATAGATAATATTTTTACGTTAAGGCATGTTCTTGAACAGAGACATATCACCCTCCCACAATAGCCGTCTTTATAGACTTCAAGGGTGCATTTGATACGGTCGATCGCAATGTTTTATTCCATATCTTGTCGAAAAGCGGTGTGTACACAAAATTTGTTATTATTATACACAAATACTTCTGGTCGCGTTAAGGTCTACAACCAATTAACGCATAACTTTATAACCAGCAGTGGTGCTCGTTATGGTTGTCCACTTTCTCCATTTTTGTATAATTTTGTAATAGAAGCTATTATGAACAACACTCTTCCACATATTCAGGATGCTGGAGTTGAAGTTCTTCCGGGCGATAAACTAGTCGATATTGACTATGCGGACGATATCGTACTATTATTCGACAATCAGGATGCTGCCCAGGCCACCATGAATAGATTAACAAGCGTTATACCGTCTTTCGGTATGAAATTCGCACCCTCTAAATGTAAGATACTCTTACAGGATCACCCACCACTCACTCCAACGTTGCGACTGCGGAATGAAGATCCAGACATAGTGGACAGATTTACATATCTTAGGAGCTCTATCAATAACGTAGGCAATATGTCCGACGAGGTGAAAATACGGATCGCGAAAGCTAGATTATCTGACAATAAGAGCTCGTAATTTGAAAAATAAATACGGCTCCATCAACTTCGATTGCCCAGTAGAGCTCTGCTCTCTCATCCAGCACCAGATTGGCGTAAGAAACAAGGTGGGCAGATTTCGACATGGCAGAAACAGTTGAAGTCACTTACATCCAAATTAGGTTGTATAGGACCCACTCGTCTTCCAGGATGGGGTCCGGATGCGCATCATAGTTCTTGGTTAGAAACCCTTAGCGATATGGCATCGAATCGAGCTCAGTAGCGATCTTGTTGCAGATGTCTAGTAGAATCATCTTCGTAACTTTCTTTTCTTAGTAGAGCAAAGTTTGCTGCGAGTAAGCTGTTTTGCTGATGTTGTCTTGCCCGAATGCTAACTTGGCCATAATGGTGTTGTGACGAGGTTTAGTTTGCCTCATTTCTTTGAGTTATCCTGATAAACTTACTCATAGCAGATAGGTATTCCTTCTCTCTACCTCTCTCTCCTAAATCTCACTAATATTTTGTCTAAAATATTTCTGCATTCATGTATATACTTTTTTCAATCCTTATGGTTATATGGCAGTGAAACATTATTCACTTTTGACTTTTGTATGCCTGGACATGATGATGATGAGGATATACTTTTACCACGTGTATTTATTGACTATGGTTAAAGAACGTGCAGATTCGCGTCTAAATGCGAATAGTTCACATTATACTAAAACATATCAGAATCTAGATTAGCTGGAGCATCTGCTCAACTCATTATTTTTGTGCTAGAAAGCTGCTTGTGTCAAAGACAATGTTATTTTGCTGTAATATTAACTCAACTTAAGTTAGCTGATTCAGTGAATGCTCATCTAGTTTTCTTTCCATCCAATGCGAGACTCTTTCCCTTGTGCTTTCTGATGTTGTGACGAACGCTTTACTTTACGGGTCAGTCATAAACTATTGTTTACTTGCGAAGTTTCAACTATTTTACTATTAAAACGAACGATTTCTTTGGAATCTATCCAATTTGGACTCGAGCCATGAGCAGCGTTTGGACATCCGAGTTGTTTGAACACAAAACTCGGCAAAAAATGTGTGACACTGTGATTCAGGAAGAGAGAACCTGACTAAACTTAGTTTTGACAGCGGCATCAGTTTCTAAAATCTCAGACAACCTGGTTGTGATGAATCAGTACAATCGGCGGTACTTTGGGACGAAGCACAGCGATGAAAAATTTGTAGTTTGGACAATGATCTTTCATTCAAATCCGACGGACAATATTATGGTAAACAGACGATGTTTGTAGTCTATCAAGGATGCCAGAGCAAACCATGAGCATTGTACTGATTTAATCGATTGACCTGACCACAATCTTCTGGCCGCCAGGGTCCAAATGAATCTACACCTTTTATGTGCAGAAAGACTTTAGGAAGGCCTATGTTTCAGTTGGGCCAAATGTAATTATATTCAACGGCGTACCGAATAGTGTCTGGAATACTAGTATGAAACAGCATCAGCAAGCTGCGGCTTATCTTCCTGCGATTAAACCTAAGAACTTGGTTGCTAATTATGCTAATATCAAAACTCTGTAATGAGGCATATGCCGCAAAACAAAGAGGAGGCTGCACCCTGCTTTTCAGTTTTGTAAGGTGTTTAGTGCCGTCCATGTTGCGGATGAAGATCAAAATTTTCTTAATACTACTAATGAGCTGTGAGCGGTTTTGAAGTGGGATAGCTTACTTTGATTGCACGTTCAGTTTCAGCGTATTAGCAGTCCTCATTATGTTAAGGGATATCGGTCGTTGCTGTGTTATTGGATTATCTCTTAATATGCAACTCTTAATCCTCCACGTATTACAAACGGTGTGGTTTGTGATAAACCGAAAACCTACTAGAATTCGTTGACTGCCTTTTGCTTATTTAACGTTCAGTGAAATGAAGTTCCAGATTGATATGATCCAACTAACTGCCGCAATCTTGAGTGAGGAGTACATTCAAATGAATTAAACTGTGCCATTCGGGTTCCTGTCGACAAAAATGTGGCCAAATCCAGTAATCCTCCGACCAAGGATAGAATGAGTCGTTCAAATTCATTGTCTTTGCTAAACACTAGAGTGGTACCAACGGTATTAACGGTCTATCATCGTTACCTTACTGGTCAAATTATCCGCTTTCTAGTCAGTATCGCGCAAGATATGGCTAGCTATACATAATAATGGTGTCTCGGCCGTAATTTTTCAATTGCTTAAAGTCTGTTATCGTGACTTAGCAGCCTGTAGTCGCAATGGTAGAGTCTATCTTAACTTTTTTACAATTGAATCCGGCGCTCAAATAATGAGTCATTGCTCACATCGTTCAGTTATTTTGTGCATACAACATTGCGATCTTGATATGAACACCTGACGCATTATGTACATAAATTTGTTAGTATGAACAAAGTATTGTATAGTGTGGAAAAGGCAATTCATCCAGTAGGACAGTTTCGTCCTTATTGGTAATTTATAACGTACTGCCCAGAATTTGCCGCGGACAGGGCTCGAACCTGGGCAATTCTGCTTCGGACTGTGGTGCTTTAACCACTGAGCTCCCTGTCCAACACTACACACTATAGTCAGTTAAATGCGGCGGGGTGGCTCACTGGTTAGAGCACCAGATTCCGCGGCAGACGTGCCCAGGTTTGAGCCCTGCCCATTACAGATTCTGGACAGTACGTGATAAGTTTCCAAAAAGGACGAAACAGATCTACTGGATGAATTGCCTTTCGACACGAACAATACTTCGTTTGTACTGACAAACGTATGTACATAATGGGTCAGAAATTTAAATAACGATTGGACCTTGATTAAAGGCAATTTTTATCACCGCCCACGCAATCGATGTTCGTTTAATTATGTAAATGCTTGTTTTTCTATAAAACTGATGACTTTGCCGTACACAGGAAATAATTTATTACAAAGTTTCCAGCAAGTGTTTTTTAGCCAGATAATTTGTGCTATATGGTGCCGAAGATTTCACTAAATGTATCATTGCGGTTTTAAATGCTCAATGAGATTAAAAATAATCTCTTGAAGCATGTGCTGTGTTCTAAATTTGAGCTTTTTAATATAATCTGTACCGTTAAGGAAAAAAATTGGTAAACGTATGAGTAATGTGGATAAATGGTCCAATTTATATCCAAAGTACTTGTCTGGCTAGTACTTCCACATCCATTCAAATAATTGCGGGAACAGTGTTTATTTTTTGTGCGATGAATTGACCTGCTTATACGCATGAAATTATATTGAAAAATTCCAAGGAAGATTTTTCCTAAATTGAAACTATGTGTGCAGGTAAATATGTATATTAATATTATATGAAGTTTGAAAAATATTTGCAATTGATAAAATATCAACGAATTACATCATGCATTTGTTTGAGCTCACACAAATCGTTGATATTAGACGATAAATCAATTTCCGCTATATGTGAAACATTACTAAAGTTCGATTTAACTAAAGAAATTTTAATTGAAATTCCATGCAGAAGAAAAGTAATGCTGTTTGCAAAACAGCAAAAGTCAATATAGGATGATTAATCTAATTTAGTGAGAAGTTTTGAAGATTTTAAACATGCATTATAAAAAGTAAAATAACTATTTTCAATTATTTTGCGTCGCGCGATTTTTAACAGAATATACGAATTAAAACAAGTATCAATTCACCAAATCAAATAATATGCTATTTTTCGAATAAAGAATTACAAACACCATATATATTCATGTTTTATGTGAATTATAGTCTAATATCACGATATTGGTTATAAACTTTACCAACACATACTAAACATTGCATCAGTTAGCAAGGGCGATTTATAAAGTTGACGGATTTCGGCTTATTGGAAACTCATCAAATACTAACTAGGATTTGCCACGGACGGGCTCGAACAGGAGCACATTTGCTTCTGAGTCCGGGTTTATCCACTAAACCACCTCTGCCACAAACTTTACACAATTTTAAATCATATTCCAACTTATGCTTTTGGTTCACCTTTCCTTCAGGTGGAACGTAGTTGGGAATTATTACGACCTAATAAGCAAACCAAAATACGTCATTTCACAACAGACAACACACAGTGCACGAAGTCCCAGACTCTGAGGCTAACGTTCTCCTTTTCGAGCCCCGTTCACGGAATATTATGGACAGTAATTGACAAGTTTCTAATGAAGACGAAACTGGTTTACTACATTAATTTCATGAACTATCTGATCCAAAGTGCAGATTATTCTGCTCATATATATAAACGAAATCTTGCCATTAAATTTCAATTCATTATAACTTTTCCATGTAGCTCTGTGTCGCTATTTTAATGGCAGACCGTGTCTGGTTAGTCAGAACTTCCGGTTTTAAGAGATATCAAATATTTTCACCTGAAGGAAAGGCTAAATAAAAACATATATAATTAAACGAACATTGGTTGCGCGGGTGGTGATAACAATTATTATAATCAAGGTTGCGGTCTTGATATAAACACCTGACCCATTAATTACTTACATATGTCAGTATAAACAAAGAATTGTATAGTGTAGAAAAGGCAATTCATCCAGTAGACCGGTTTCGTCCCTATTGGGAACTCATCATGTACTGGCCAGAATTTTCCGCGGACAGGACTCGAACCTAGGCACGTCTGCTTCGGAACCTGATGCTCTAACCACTGAGCCATCCTGCCAACAACACTGTTCTTCTCACACCTGTACCTAATACAAGCACTGTAGTTGCCGAGTCCATGCATGTTACCAAATCAAGGGATTCTAATGTATGTTAAAGATCACGAAGATTGAGAATTACAATTATTTCTGAACACCTGTTACTCCAGAATATTTATAAACTTTCACGACCATTAAAAAATTGTGATATACATTATTATTCTTATGAATATGAATGTTATATTGCATTGATCTAACAAATGTGCACGTGAGGTTATACTTTCCGATTATGCTGACTCTGGTTTATCCTTCTGGTAATATTTGGACTAACTTGATACTCGGTGCGCAAAACCTTATACATAAAAGCAATTGATCAACAGAATTCGATAAATTTGTCCAGAAAAAAATTAGTTTTAAAAGAATCTTTATCGCCAGAAACAGGGCACACATCCAATTTAACAAATCTCAAATTTTCACAAATCAATCAAGAAAAATTAAAATGTATAAGCAGACGTGTCCAGGTTCGAGTCCTGTCCGCGGCAAATTCTGGCCACTATAGGATGAGTTCCCAATAAGGGCGAAACCGGTCTAATGGATGAATTGCCATTTCAACACTATAAAATTCTTTGTTTATACTGACATATGAAAGTAATTAATGGGTCAGGTGTTTATATCACGACCGCAACCTTGATTATAATAATTATAAACATAGTTTGTTAATTTGCTTCAAATTGCATGTAGTGCTCGGCAGGATTGACACAGAGGATGGAGTCCCAAACTCCTAAGCAAATCTACCTGGGTTCGGGTTCTTTCCGTTGAAAATACTTGACAGTACTTGATCAATTTACTTAAGGATGAAACCGGTCTACAGTATGATTTGCCAATGCCACCCAATGCAAAGTTCGGCTTTATATCATGAGATCATATATATATATATATATATATATATATATATATATATATATATATATATATATATATATATAAGTATATATATATATCATATCATTATGATGTCCATTCCTTTTTAATTTAACAGTATTCTTATAATTAGGAAAACACAAATAACAAAGTGGATAAAGGCCATTTATTTCGTGAATACTAATCATCTCTTATACAATCATACATATTTATACATTTTGGGTTTTCAATTGATTATGCTAGTGGTAACAAATCTGACTCGTTTTTACTGCTGTTTCTTGTTTTGGCTAGTTGGTGAGTGTGTATGCGTTTGTGTTTGTGTGTATGCGTGTTTGCATGTAAAGGTCATTCTCGCAGTATTGCAAAGTGATGTCTGAGATCTTGTCATTATTGTTTTGATAGCTTGAGAATTAACCATTTGTGCGCATTGTTCACTGTTACATATACAAGTGCTATTTTTCCCAGTATAGTTGATCGTTTCACCTCGTTGCGCAAAGTTGTCATTTTCACGTGGTAACAACGACAGTGTCGATTGCAGTGTTAAACGCTCACATTATTTGGAGACTTCTGTCATCGTATGCGCCTCTGTTATTTCCACTTCAGTTTGTTGCCAATCCGATTGTATGTTTGTTGATTCTAGTCGAGGGCCTGTTTGTTCTTGGCTGGATACTAGTAGATTGTTGTTGAATTTTGTTATTCTTGGCCAGTCGATAAGAATATCATGTTGATGAAACTTTTGAATATTAAGGTCAGGTGCTTGTTGTTTTATGTAAAGGGCTTCATAGATAAATAATAATTTTTCTGATTTTGCTTTATGTAGAATTGTGAAATTGGTCGAATTGACAGGGTGCCCCGTTGCCAATATATGATCGGAAATAGCTGATTTTCCTGACGGTGGCAAGCCTTTGTTAATCAATTTCTGTGGCAAATGTTGCTGGATTCTGCTTATCAATTGCTTCTTCGTACGTCCGATATATGTGCTACCGCACATACATGAGAATTTGTAGACTATGAATGATTTGGAGAGAATTGGCAATTGATCTTTGGCATCCAACCTCATGATTCTCTGTGTACTAAATATCATATTAACTTTAACACTGGGAAAGTTGTCCTTAGTTATTCTATTCAGCCGCCGTGCAATTATTGAGGCTGGTACGTCACCTCTAAATGGTAAGTTTAGGAAAACCTGCTTGACGGTATCCTCTCTAGTACGAATCTGCCGTGGTCTGATGTTGACATCAATGAAACGCTCTGGTTAGTTGTTCATTAGCAAAATTTTCCTGAAGTAGCCCAGTTCTTCCTCAATCTTGTGTTCAGAGCAGATCTTCCTGATTCTGTTTGCTAGGTTGTTTACCAAGTTTCTTTTGTGGGATTTTGGCACACTACTGTTGTAGTGAATGTATTGTCCTGTGAAAGTGGATTTTCTATGTATGGCCAGTGTCAAATCTCCGTTTGCTTCTCGAGTGAGTTTGATGTCAAGGAAGGGAAAACTATCGTCTTTCTCTACCTCGAGAGTGAATTTGATGTCTGGATCGACTCAATTTGCTTGTTTGAGGATTTCGGAAGGGTCTGCTGCTTCTGAGATGAACAACAAGATATCATCTACATACCTTTTGTAGAGTGCGCACTGGTCAATTATACCTTTTAGGCTCGTTTTTCCAGGTGATACATGTATACATCTGCCAGGAGGGGTGCGATGCAACTTCCCATAGCTACACCATTGATCTGGCGGTAGTATATCCCTTCGAATGTAAATTGCACGTTTTTAGTACATGCTAATATGAGTAAAAGAACTCATTTTTGATGAGGTCACACAAGATCTCCGTTGTCTTATCCAGTGGTATGTTTGTAAATAAGGATGAGACGTCAAGCGAGACCATTTTATTCTGTAGGATGTTCTTCCCCTTCAATTCATTTGCTAGTTCGAAGGAGTCCTTGATAGTGTTAGCGTTTATGATGCTCCGTATTGGTTCAAGTAGTTTGCAGAGAAACTTGGTTGGTTTATGTTGTGGAGCGTCGATCATTGACATAATAGGCCGCATCGATGGAGCTCTTGAGGCTGGCACGGCTTTATGAGTTTTTGGTTTGCCGTACACTCTTGCGGTAGCACATATATAGGACGTACGTAGAAGCAATTGATAAGCAGAATCCAGCAACATTTGCCACAGAAATTGATTAACAAAGGCTTGCCACCTTCAGGAAAATCAGCTATTTCCGATCATATATTGGCAACGGGGCACCCTGTCTATTCGACCAATTTCACAAATCTACATAAGGCAAAATCAGAAAAAT